>JAOEHY010009098.1:0-16814 GCA_025447955.1 Psilopsiagon aurifrons
TGAGTTAGATCTTTCTATCATGGATGGCATAGTAATATATCAGAAGCTTGGGACCAAAGAACTTCTTTTTCATTCTGGGAACTCTAAACCTTCTTAACAATTTGTGCTTGAAATGTTGGTTGGTCTCTGCACGAGTTCTCTTTCGTGTTTCTGCCTTGTTGCTTCTTGTAACTTCCCCTTATGTCACACCCTGTCAGTGTGATGATAGGTCTCAGTGCTCGAAGTGTCAACCAACACCTGATACATCCAGATCTGGGAAAATCCCTTAAAAAGCAGCTGCAATTCTTGACCTAAACCGAGACTCTCAGAACCAAACCACAGGGAGCAACATACCGGAGGCACTCTTCCTTCAAGTCATTCACACATCAAGCTGTTGTTTACAAAAGAAGGGAGAAGGGAATTTCTTGACTATATTTTTCTCTTTGTCTCATGGTGATCTGTCCTCAAAGCATTTCACACCGATAGATTTCATCTTTCGCAATTTGCTGGCATTTATATTTGTCAAAATTAAAATTAATGTCCTAATGATGATACCGGACACAGAAATTGTGACACAGTAACAGTCAGGAAGATGCAGTATCCAGTGAAATTTAATATTTAAAGCTGTGCAGTGGCTTGTGCATATAAATACATAGAAAATATGTTTCTAAAATCACAACATTTGGTAATTGCTCCCAGAATTATTTATGTATGGACTTTCAAATCATACCAAATAGAGATGGCATTTCTTAAAAGTAAACAAGTGAACAAAACAAACATCCCTTTACTGAACCTGGTCCAAAATGTGACAATTACCATGATACAGCTTTTTCAATTTTTTTCCTAATCATGTAATTTTCAGTTTCACTTTTCACAGAATCTGTCTTTTCATAGTAGCTGTGAAAAAAACAGCTTATTTGAACAATGAGGCTCTGTGGGATAGATGAGTATATGGGACAGACCTTTTTTTTTTTTTTTTTGTCTTTTAGTATAGCTCACAACTGATCATTTATTTGACAGTCTGCGTGGAGTCACACACAGAGGATCCTTATAATGGTTCTAAGTGACTAGTCAGAGACACTGACATGACCATAATTTAGGAGAAATGGGAGAAGAGAAATGAAAGTGTGAAATGATGGGCAAAGTATCAGTGCATTTGTTTATCATTCATACTGAACTTCATATACAGCTTCTTATTAATTCTTGTTCCACTTCCAGTAACCCCACAATACCTTACCTCCATTTTCCTGCCCTTTTTAAATTACTGTGCTTAAGAACTGAAGTGTATGTTGAATGCAGATACTTCCTCATTGGGGAGGAAAGCTGTAGTTTATTAAGGATTAGATTTATATCAGGGCTTACATTTCTGGGGAAGGACTTACAAAGAAAATAAAAAATCTCTGCATGCTACTTGAAAATGCCTGAAATTTAGTGTGCTTGAAAGAAAGTCAAATTTTTTACGTCAAGCACATAGAAGGCAAAAAAATGACAAAAAGTGGATTTCTGGTCTCATTATGAGCATTATCATTATGGCACAAGCTTCATTTGCACAACTGCCTATTGTCACTTAAACTGTGATTGCCTATTGACACTTAAAATAATTTGATGCCAGAAAGAGGTAGTAGGTCATCATCACCCAATGGACAAGAACACTCTGCAGTGCTGGATGTAACTTCCTTAAATGCTTTATGGGGTACACAAAACCAAGGTCACTCAAAACAGAGCATGTCCCAGATTTGGGGAGCGACTTCTCTGTCCTCCTGATGGGCCCTCTTTTACTTTTTTCCTAAACCTATCCAGTTTTATTATCGAGTCACGGCTGAGCTAAATCCGAACCTTTACTTTTGTACGTATGTATGCAAGTTGTTTTACTGAAGGCAGATTCTGGGATGTGGGGATAAAGGGTTCATGAGAAGGGCATACACTTCTTTGCCAAATTTCACGTTGTTACTCCAAAGTATGAGGCACAGGAGTTTCAATATATCATTACCCTTTCTCCTTTGTTGTTTCATATTATACATTTTCCACTGTAATTTCTTTAATTTATGTGATGGAATTGTTTCTGTTGTTGTTCCAACTCATCGGCTGCCATTCCTTTTCCTACATTTATTAGTCTTTGGTGTCTTTCCTGTGTGCTCCCACAGACCCTTATTTTTACAGACATTGTATTAATCTAGCAGTTCAAATGAATGGTATATGGAGTGTGGAATTCCCCCGCAAAATCACCATACTTTTGTGATTTTTTTGTTTAGGGCATAAGTGCCTCCTCATTTCGACTCCTTCTCTCCTCCCCTTACCCCCTGCCTTTATGTAGAGGAGGCAGAAATAAAATTAAAACTTTCTCAATAAAATCTTTACCTGTCAAATAACATGATTTTAAGACAGTGTAGCTTGCCAATGCTCTTGATTCTACTCCAGAAGCTGCAATAAGAGAGGATATCTATAGTAATGATCTTTCATTATGAAGCTCCTGTCATTCTTCTGAATATGCTTTGCAAAGGAATAGCAAAGAAAGAGCTAACAACAAAACAGACTCCCATCATGTTTCTTAATTCCTCTCTTGCTACTTATATGAGCAAGGATGTCACTGCAAGGGAAAAGCTCTAGGAGGTCTCAAAAAAGCCATTATTCCTACTGTGTTTACAAGCCTCCCTTGTGTATAAAACCCAGGCCACTGTACAGGTGGGAGCAAAGGTCTGAGGATACTGAGACTGTACACTTCAGCAATGCATCACACTGAAAAATAGCACCTGTGTTTCATAAGTTTTTGCTGTTGTACACATTCCATGGTCCAGGGGCCATTTACTTTTTGTATCCCCCTTTTGTTTGTTTCTGAGCAGCAAGAATCCTGACCTTCACAGCACGTTTGCATCATTGCTGATAAAGGGGCAGACATACAGATGAAAGCTTAAATTCTGGAAACGAGTACCTGCTAGTTTGCAGTACCTTGTGTTTTCTTGCTGAAAATTAGTTGATTTGCTCCTGAACCTCAATAGCCTCAATGAAACACAAGGCTAAAGTTAAGCATGGACTAGCCAAAAGATTCCAGCTAGGCAATGACAAGGGAAGACTGGAGACAAAGAGAATTAATGGAAAAGAACAAGAGGTCAAATCCCAAAAATGCAATTTGCTGCATTCTTCTTATTTGGATACACCTAATTCAGTATATTCCCAATTTCCTCTCAACCCTTTATTGACCATAATTCCAATTCTCTTTACTATCTTTATGAGTGATCTGAATAAGGGGACTGAGTGCACCCTCAGTCAGTTGCAGATGACACCAAATTGCGTGGGAGAGATCTGCTCCAGGGGAGGAAAGCTCCACAGAGGCATCTCGACAGGCTGGATCAATGGGCTGAGGCCATTTGTGGGACCCAGGTTCATGAATCAGAGCCTTGCATCCTCCTGTAGCTTTTATAAATTTTATAAATTTTAACTATAAAGTTAGTCTTCAGCCCTAATTTTCCACTGCTTAGTCAGTTTCCCTCCTGATGGCATGCTATAGCCTGCAGCTGTTTAGCAGCATCGGCACTTATTGCAGGGCAACAATTCAGAAAAACAAAATCTAACCAATTCAGACTCAGACACCATAGGAATCTAGGTTTCAGGAAAAACTTCATGGGTGCCCCAAACCATGGGGGTTTTTGCTTTCTTGGTGGTTTCCTTGGTTAGCAAAGTGTTATTTCCTGCTTTCAGGATCAGGAGACCAAGCATCTAGGTACTAGGCTCTCTCATGTATTCTGTTGTCTAGTCCTCACCTGAGCGTCTAATTACCCTGCACTGATTAGCGTATGTTACTAACCTTTTATGCAGTACCCTGGTCATAGAAAGCTTCCCAGAAGTAAGGGAAGGAGATGTCAGATCTGTCTTATACTGAGAGGTTAAAGTATCTGTGAGAGTATGAGACTGCATTTTTAACTCCACACCTGTCTCTTCCCTCAGCTGAGGTCTCCTACTAAGCTGTGTTTAGAGGTAAGGGTTCAAGTGCTTACCTCTGACCAGCTTACAGAAAATCCACATCTTCTTTAGTTTGCCTGACCCAAGTGAAGAAGAAAAGCTCTGTCCTGTTGACATCAGTGACCATCATCCTTGTGCTATGCGGCTTCAAAGGAAACAGCATAGGTTGGTTGGCACATAGGGAAGTGTGGTGCGTTGACCACCAACTCCCACCAAAACTCCTTCTCAGCTGGACAATAGAGAGAAAATATAACAAAAGGCTTGTGGGTCAAGGTAAGACAGGGAGAGATCAGTCAGTAATTACTGTCAAGGGCAAAACAGGCTTAACTAGGGGAAATTAGTTTAATTTATTACCAATTAAATCAGGGTAGGGTAAATAAGACTACAAAACACTTTACCTCCACCCCTCCCTTCTTTCTGGGCCCAACTTCATTCCCAAACTTTCTCTGTCCTTCCCCCCAAGGCACAGGGGGAGAGGGAATAGGGGTTGTGGTCAGTTCATGACACAATGTCTCTGCTGCTTCTTTGCTTGCAGGGATGGACTCCTCCAGAGTGGTGTCTTTCCCATGGGAGACAGCCCTCCGTGTACCTCTCCAATGTGGGTTCTTCTCTTAGGCTATAGTTATTCATGAACAGTTCCAACGTAGGTCCCTTAGAGGGTGCAGCCCTTTAGGAATAGGCTGCTCCAACATGTGTCCCTCTTAGGGTTCCAAGTCCTGCAGCAAACCTGCTCCAGCTTGGGCTCCTCTGTCCATGGGGCCACAGGTCCTGTTAGGAGCCTGCTCTGGCATGGTCTTCACACAGAGTCACAGCCTCCTTCAGGCATTCCCCTGATCCAGCATGGGATCCTCTATGGGGTACAGAAGGTGAATATCTGCACTCCATGGACTTCCATGGGCTGCAGGGCACAACCTGTCTAACCATGGTCTGCCCCAGGGGCTGCAGGGGAATCTCTGCTCTGGCGTATGGAGCACCTCCTCCCACATTCTGCATTGACCTTGGAGTGTGCAGGGCTGCTGCTCTCGCATGTTCTTACTCCTCTCTGTCAGTTGTTGTTGCACAGGGTTTTCTACCCTTTAAATACATTATCCCAGAGGCACTATCAGTCACTGATGGGCTCAACCATGGCAGTGGTGAGCCCATCCTGTACCCAGTTGCATTGGCTCTATTAGACACATGGGAAACTTCTACCAGCTTCTCACAGAAGTCATCCCTATAGTCTCCCTGCTACAAAAACCTTGCTACACCAACCCTATACAAGAAGATAAACAGAAAGCAGATGTTATAATAGCATTCTGGCGGAGGGAGGAAGAGAATGTGGATCTTCAATCCCAGTTAAGGGTCCTCCTCAACAGTGAGACTGGACCAAACTGGATGGTTGAACTGAACTACAGTTTGGTACATGTGGTGGTAGAAAGCTGTTTGCCCCCTGCTTTTATCATGAAACACTGACTCTTGGACATCTAAAGTCTTGTAGTATTTCTATGCTTTAGTAAGATCAACAAGTAAGGTCCATCCTTTTCCAGCACACACATCCAAAATGCTAGGCAAAACATACCCCTGCAGCTCAAGCCTGGCTCAAAATCCTCAAAGTTCCCAGGGAGTTCTGTGGCTGCAGCTCCTATCATCCAGGAAGGAGCACCATTTTCCCAGTAATCTGTGTGGCAGTCCTCACTTTTCCTTATCATTGAAAGTTGGCTTCTGGCTTTTGAATGGTTCAAAGTACTACATTAAGGCACTTATTGATAGGGAACTGGATTCTCCACCTACCTTTTCCTGGGAGCAATCCTGCTGCCTGCCTGAAACCAAGCTGCTTTTTCCTTCCTGCCTTGATAACTTCAAGAATTATGTTCTTGGTTTTACAAGAGCTGCTGCAGAAAAGATGGAAAACATTCTTTTACATGTTTTCATTCGTCCCCATAGGAAGATGTCTAAGTGAATAGTTTCACACATTGAGCAGCACCTTCAATGAAACCTAGCCTTCACCTGCAGACAGCAGTGCTCATGAAACACTTCCTTCTGGGCCTTTTGGGGTCTGTGGTTTAGAACTTTTACTGGTTAACGTACTGACTCCTTCTCCAAGCCTCCTAATTCTGAATGATATATAGCAGAATTGGGGCAATGCTGTTCATTCATGGATCTGGCTGACAGATTTCAAGTGTTAGAGATTAAAGTATCACAAAGCACAGAAACCTGCCATGTCACCTGTAACAAACACCCTTGTTCAGTATGTGAATATCTCATATTAACAATGATAAACAACATGTTTTCCAAGTAAGAACTGAAGTTCTTTTGGGTGGCTAGATGCCTAAACATACCTGAATTTTCGAGATCCTGGTATCCCCACTAAATCCAAGGGATGTGATGCTCACCATTATTATAAGGACTGGAACATAAGGATTAAATAGGAACCCCTCTGTGAAAATCAGTTCTCAAAGTAGAAGGGGGGTTTGATATTAATTAAATCAGAATACAACAAAAAAAAAAAAAAGAAAAAAGAGAGAAAAAAAACCCCAAACCCAACCATTTTCTGTACTGTGCCCTTTTTTTAGCCTTGTCTTTGTGCAGTATGTTTGACAAGAATAAAAAAAATCTCAGATTTTTTAGTGTTGCCTGCTAAATATTTTGCTTTATACTTGAATTTTGTAGAAATTTTATCAGTTTTCTTCTTAGAAATACATATGTGAAATATCCCTTAAGGTTAGACTTCATTACTCTGCAACAAGAGGTATATTGTGCTGTGTTTTCTATGCCTAGCAAAGTAGATACCCAGTGTTTTACATAGCGTGATTCCATTATAAGCCTCTAAACCACTGTAAACCAAACAACTGCCTTCCTGAAATGCATGACAGTCTAAAATGCTTTTATTTTTTTCCACGGTCACTTTCTGGAGGCAGAATATGTCAAGGAGTTACGTAGAGAGAAGGAGTTTTGGGTACCACTTGACATTGTCAGAGGAATCTTGAAGACCTGGTCTTGTTCCAGAGACTGTATTGAAGTGTGTTTTGTTGAAATGGTCCAGAGTTAGCCAGGGGCAAGGTCTATACATGAAGATAGCATAAGGAAGACTAATTGCACTCCTGGGAAATCCTGACTTGGATGATTGCATTGTCAGAATCATTGATCTTAGTTTTTGCTATACCTCTCTGGAGATGGAAAGAGAAGATTCTTGCACGTTATAAGCTAGAGAAGGAATTATACTAAATATCATTTTCTTTATATAAATAGCTATGATGGGAATTGGGTACAGAAGAATGTTTGCTTCTGAGCAAAAAGGAAAATGTGTTATAGAAGAAAAAGGTATGTGTTTTGTTCAGTGCTTGCAGGATTTAATCATAACCCAAAGGTGTCAATTGTGTTTATTTTATGGGACTAACATCTGTGTTCTGCAATGTAATTGGGATTTCAGGTTCAATGTGAAAGAACTCTGTTTATTTTTCCACTATTATAGATTATTCCCCTGTTTGTGCTAATTGCCCCTCCATGCATGTGGTCCATATTGTCAAACTCTTGCACCAGATAACTTCATTTATGCTTTGCTAGTCTCAAACACACCTGCAAAAATCTGTAACAGCTTTTAAAGCCGAAGGTGCTTCCCTAGCTCCCTGTAGCACAACAGTCACGACTACCTAAGGTATCATCCTGAAAGATAGGGCAATTACAGCTGAATATGCAGAAGGAAGGAATGCAGTGGTAGATAAAATATAACCATCCAAGTACGTGGAGCAATCTGGGCCAAACAACAGTGGTTAATGTCATTGAACTCCTGGAATTACAGTTATTTCTATCAGCTTCTTTCTTGTTATCTGACATACAGTGCTGTGAGTTTAATCGAGTTTAACAAATAAAATAGTTATTTTGTTTGGAATTAAACCCTCCCCCCTGAATTTTGCAATTCCTAAAGTACTTTACACTGGACATGAGTTGGAAAGCTCAAAGCGAGTTGGATAATAAGGTGTGTTCTCATCTGGGAGAAGATTGCCTGATTGATAGCTGTGTGCAAGGTTAGTTCTAACTGGGAATGCAAAATGCCCCAGGACTCAATTTTTTTGTTTGGCTGTTTATTGTTTGATTTTTTTCAATTAATTATATTTAATATAATTTTTTGTGTGATAGATTTAGTTACGAATGCTAAAAGCTCTCAAGGAAACATCCAAAAGCACACAGAACTGGGTCTATGCCTGATGAATCCTATAATTCTTTATTACAGAGTTGCTGTTCACTTTTTCACTCTGAAGCCTGAAAATGCCAGTTTCTCTGACCCAAAGATGCTGCTTTGCATCATTCTGACAGCTCGAAGCAGACTTAACCAGCCAATTGAGAATCCAACTTTTAAGGTTATAATGATTCCTATGATAACCTGCTCTGGCTGTTGTCTCAGGGTCAGAGTATGACGCGCTGACTTGCTGATAATTCCCTGACTGCTAGAACAGCATTCTGGGGTCAAAGGCATGGTAAAACGAAAGGAGTTGAGGCTGCTGCAATTCCCACCAAGAATTACTAGCGTATGGAGGGACGGTTTTTTTAATAGTCCCTTTCATTTCTTCCTATGGCATTTGGCAGTTCCTAGGTTTTGCTTTTTTATTCCCTGTTCTTGGGAGCAAAAAGATAGATTTTGGAATATACATGAGAGGAAAAGACTTCAGGGCTTGATACTTTATGAAATCACACTGCCAGGCTGCTGGAGGGCCATTTACACCTGTGCAAGTGCCTGAAGTCTTGTATGCAAGTATGAAAAGAGAATTCTGATGAGGAAGAGCATTTTATAAGCACTTATGATTAAGGCTATAAATGATTCCATAATGTGCAGAGCCATGCAGACTGAGGCCTGATGTTTCCTTCACATGAATAAGTGATTCTTGCTTTTTATTCTGCTCAGCATACACATTTGAGATATTTTCAGTAAGGAGCAAACAGATTCTGCTGAAGAAAATAATCTATTTGCATCCTTGTAATCTTTGCACAGCTGTATATCATGATTTCTGATCTATAGAGTTCTTCTGAAATGGATGAATATGGGACACCTGAAAGTCAGCTGAAGATGTGCAGGCAACAGCTCTGCACAGGCTGCTCCAGTTCATTTCCTGTAATACAGGACTCTGATATCATTTGTTGATTTATCATTGTCAAGAAGTATGCAAGAAGGCTAATAAATACCGCCGGGCTGAGTTTCTAATCTCCAGTGTCATTGGTATTGCCCTTTCCTTCCATCTCATATTATTAATCTATCTTCAGGTATGTTTTCATGCTAACAGATTATTCCATGTCACTGAGAATAGACAGCTTCGCAGCTTTCTGATTTTACGCAAGTGCACATACTTCATAAAACAGTAGTTTCCTCTTAGCTACTGCACTATTTAAATTATTGTAGGTGAAGGTACAGCAGCCAATTTCCTTAGCTTCTTTCTTCTTTTTTTCTGTACAAAAAGCAGCATCAACAATAGTTTGGGGGGGTTCTGGGTGGCTTTTTGCTACTGGAGCAGGTCACCGTTGAGGTCAGGGCATATTCATGAACCTTGAAATATCTATTTGATAATTGCTTATGACAAGCAAGCTCAAATGAAGGGAGTTGACTTAAGCTTGAAAAGTGTATAGTTATCTGAAAGTTTAGGATACAAATGTGAAACTAAGCATCTCTTCAGGCAGGTAGCAAATGTGTCATCTCACAAGGCCAATTCTCGGAAGCTTGTAGTAGACACCAGTTTATGTTAAAAGAAGTTATAATGGTATGCAAATACCCTTTTCTATAATATTTTTCTAGTGAAATGTCAAAGTTAAATAGATGGGAAACAGAAGAAAAATGTCACAGTACTATTAATACTCAAAAGGGGCTCAGTACGAATTGAGTACTGGACAAAATTTTGTGTCTATTTTATTCTTACTCGCTTGTCCACCTTCAGGGAGAACTCTTTTTTCAATAGTGAACAGAAAGAGGACTATTGGGAGGTGGTTTGAGTTGCCTCCTTTTCCATTGTGTGGAAAATTTGCATGTCTCTGAAGGGCACAGCCATTTGTGCTGCTTCCCATACATATTTTTAAAAGGAAGATGAAGATGATCATTCTGAAAGCCTTTGTTTTCTCTGTGTCACTAAAAATATGGGTATCTTTTTGCCTCCCAGCCTGTTAATTCTGTGACAGATAGCGGTGTTATTTTTAAAGGTAGCCCACCCAGCTCTGCCCCCTTGCGAGAACACCCCGTGTGTGGGTTGGTCAGATGATAATCATGTGGAGCTTTGTGTGGGCCCTTAGTCAAATGGGCGCGAGTATCGTTACTCAAATGAGTATTCATAGTCACTACTTGCTTTATTTTTTTCTAGATCAGCAACAAAATGGCAGAGACGACAGCTGCCACATCATATACATACACACACTCCTACACAAACTATGCTTTGTACATCAGAAGCAGCATAAATACCATGGCATGTGGCAGTTACCATAGCAACTTGTTTTTTTAATGAATAGCAGATGGAATAGGCATGTAAAACTTACATAAGTTGTTAGTAATTTGTAAGTTACTGCAGACCAGCTACTGCAGTAAACTTTTTGTTTTCACTGTTTCTATTTTTTCCATGTACAGTTCAGTCAGTCCTTTCCTTCCCACTGAGTTTACCCGGATCTGGAATATAGGCTATGGTGGTGCATAATAAATAGCGATGGCTAATTTATTTGTGGGTGAGGTTCTGTAACACAGAAGATGCAGGAAATAATAGAGTTTAGCACTTGTAATGTAATTATTTTTACAAAATTATTTTGATGTAGCCTTTAATGGTAAAATTATAAGAAGTTGCAGATACATAGCAGCTTTCCTTTTTAGAGGCAAACTCCTTCTGAGTGAATAGTGAGTGTTAAAACTGGGTGGACAAGTGAAACTATCCACATGAAAAATCATGCTTTAATTCACATTCTGACTGTGGTTTGTTAGGAGACAGAATTTAATAATTTATTGAACAGCAGGGAAAGATAATGGGAGATGCCCCTCACTGTAAAATTTCAACCAGTGAAATGCTAAAAAAAGGATTCTTCCTCAAAATCTGAGGTGTGAGCTTAGGAGATGTGGATAACTGGCCTGACCTTTATAGGCAAAATCAGGCAATGGTAAAATCAGAACTGGAATTAAAATGGAGCTCTCTTGGCTATGTGAGTAGCTCACGCATCTTCACTATTCCAAAGCCGCACCATATAGCACCAAATCAGTAATGATTCAGGTTCATAAATCCTATTTAAGTATATGATAGAAGTTAGGTGCCTACATATTCCTGAATGTTTTTTTGATCTGGACTTTGAGCCTTGCAATAAAAGCAGCTTCATTAATTCAAGAGAGACTGGTATTGGAAAAGGAATAAAGGGAGCAGATTCAAACCCAGAAAGCACCTCCCAGTATGTATGCTATTTAAAGTTAAAAAACAAATACTCTAATTATTGGTTTGTGAGCAGCCTCTAGAGAGAGAGTTAACAGACACGTACAGCTGAGAGTTTCAGGTGCCTTTAAAAGAGTTTGTACTCTTGACTTTGTCCAGCTACCCTTGGCATTGGATGTGCTTTGGGTGTGAAAGTCCCTTAGGCTGCTCTAATTGTGGATTACAAGAGTCATCTTGTTCCCTGAGGCTCAATTTTTCCAGTGCCTTTTTCTGTTATATTTAACTTTGTGAATGAGGTCCTGGTCTCCCTACTGAGGAACTGTGGGCTTCAGGTGTGGTGAAGGCTATCTCTTTCTTTTTGTACTGCCCACTGGCTCCTGATAGCTATTTCTGGAGGAACTAGACCTTCATTTTCTGGTTGATGTCACCTGTCTTCACTGTTGTAAATCTGCTATTGTTTTTTCCTTCTGCAACCACTTCTCTGATTGCTCCAGCATCAGAACTTACTTGTGTTAAATGCTGGCTGGCACTACTGCTTCTCCCAAACCAAACTACCTGTTCTTTTGCCTGTTCATACTAGTGATGGTCACAGGAAGGCTCATTGCATAATATAGTCATCAAACCACAGTTTCATAAGATTGAAACTGCAGTGACTGTACTTTTAGCTCTAGTCTACTTTTGACTTCAGTCTTTTAGCTGAGACATGCTGGAGCAGTGTTTCCATTGAACCCTGTAGTGCTCAGAAACCTTCTTCATAGTTTTTTTCATTTTTCTGTACTCATCGCAGAGGATTAGGGCCAGAAAGAGCAATGCTATCACAAAAGAGAAAATAAATAAATCAGGCTTTTCCATTTTCGCTGTTATTGAGAACTCCAAAGTCTTTCTTTTTTTCTCCAGGGGTGTATTTTCAAAGCAGTAAAATTAAGTGCACCATCCCCATGCATTAACCATAACTCAATATACATAGGTAGAACTATGCTAATTGTTCCTTCTAATGTTTCAAGGAAGTTTTAGCTAGGTAAATGAATACTTGATTTAGGCCTCAGAATTCAAAGTCTTAGAAGTTATTTTTCACCCACGAAACGGCAGATAAGAGCAATTACTACAGTCTTCTTATCTCTTTTACCAAAGTAACCCTTCATTCTGTGGGAAGCTAAGTGAGAATTAAATGTTCCATCTTCATGATGGTTGCATGTATTTTTAAATTTACATTTTATTAACAGAGTAATTGTGGACTTAAATTTTGTTTAAATGGTATGCTTCATATAACTGCTAAGTAGCTGTTATACAATTGCAGAGAAAGCTTTGCAAGACACTGAGACACTAATGGCTTTTCAACCTCAACAAGACACCTAATATAAAAAGACATGAGAGCCTTGTAATTAAAACAATCTTCTCAGTGAACTGTTGATATAGAAAACAATCTGCTCTCCTTTACATTTTCCATATTAATTGACTGAAAAATTATGAATAGTACATTTTGCAAAGGTACACTTTGGTAATTTTTATGTTATTGAGAGCACTTAAACTCGCAGTGGTAGCATGAAATTGTATTGAATATTGTAAATTATCAGTATTAATGTGAGCTAGAAATATATTGTTAGACATCTCTATCACTAATCCAAGCATCCTTCCAGAACTCCTTCAGTAACCCAAAAGCTCTCACCAACAAAGTGTGCTTTGGGAATCTGATGCCAAAAAGATCTTAAAGGTAGCAGCAAATGAAGGATAAGCAACAGGAGGTGCCAAGATGGCTAGGCTTCCTACAGATTTTTGTCCAGCAGATACTTATCTCAGCATCTAACATGCTGTAAGCTCTCTCCTGCACTGGGGAATTCAGGGCAGCTGTGCATCTTCCAGCAACCCAGAAGAAGTGAGCTCCAACTGAATCCCCTGGAGTGAGGGCAGTGAGGAGGGAGAAGAGAGTCTTCTCCCCTATGCTGCTATTCCCATGATTCTTGTTTAACTTGGTACTATATATATTATCTAGAGTTTGTCTGTGTCTGCCTTGTTTTCTCCAGAGATCACATCAGACAGTAAGGTTTTTCCTTTCTATAGCAGTACCAGGAATATATGCGTCTTGTTAGCCTCAGTTGTGGCTTGCAGGAGTGGTAGGTGTGGGAGCAGACCACGCAACTGTCCCCTAAACCTCCACAACAGGTGATGTAAGACATCACTAAACTACAACACTGCAATAAGAGCAGATATAAGACCACTGGAAAGTCCAAAAAATATTGGATCAGAATAAATGGAACTCACATTTCTTGTGGTGATTGAGTTCTAAAAGTATATGTTGCACAAATAAACTTTTGTTAGCATTAAGCCCAAAGATTTCCAAAACAATTGAAGAAATTGTAGAACACTCAATCAAACTTTTAAAAGTTTCCATGCATGAGGACATGAATAGGAATGTCTTCCTATTCACAGTGGGGGTCTCAATCTAAAATTATCTAAAGGCTAAAATGAAGTGCCTTAAAATGCTAAATTAATTCATTCTTATTGAGTTCCTTGGGCCTTTGCTGAGTGCGAGTTGTAGCTTGGTTGTCACCATTAAAGAAGTTGCTCTTGAAAGACCTTCTCTATAACTACTAGCGTTAGCAGTGTCTTGCCATTAGGCTTGTTGTGTGCCCTGTTGCTCCTCTCCTCCAAAAGAGCTGTGGAAAAACTCTGTGAATAATTTCAGGTTATGACCGCTTCCTACCATACTCTTCCATGTACATGCTGACAAGCCATTAACTGGCATGCTATTTACTCCCTGATTTTACCAGTTACAAGTTGGCACATTTCATATGCTGTGCAGTGTGGTGTATCAGCAGTACTTGCGAACTAGTAACTGTTAGTGCCACCAAAATGATAGTGGTTTTTCTTCATGAGCATACTTATCAAAGATTCTTTGTATCCACAGATGAATAGTCTCCTATAAATGAAATAAAACCTGACTGCTGCATTACTTATGAGGCATTCTGCCATCTCAGTAGGATCTCTGACTCTCAAAATGCTTGCAGTGTCTAATAATTAGATTTTGATAATTTTTTCTCTTCCAGGCACCATATTTTATTTTAGCAAGTATTTCCCTCCACAGTAGTGCTGTTAAGATTTTGAATTAGGGGAGATACAAAAAGAGCATGTGTGCGTGTATGTTGGGGGAAACCCTGAAAAGTGTTCCTTGGTGTATAGAGGCTGCCTGGGAAGAAAGAAGTGTTACAAACTTCCCAGTTCCTGATGTAGAGTTGCAAAAGAAAATTAGCTCATTTGTAATTTCAGGCAGTCCCCCCATCCCAACACACACACACCATTAATAATGAGTTGAGAGAAAAGAGATCCAGAGTGCAAGCCCACTCAAATAGAGCGTGTACTTAATAGTCCTGTTCATACCGGGCTCCCTAAACCTGTGTGTGATGTCTCAGGGGCCTCTGCTGGTGCACGATGCTGGAGCTCTGTGGTGCAAGGATGCCATCACCCCCACACATTCCACAAAATCCTTCCTGAAAAGAATAAATTAGCCTAGAAAGCCACTACGTGATTAGGGAAGACAATGAGGTCTTGCTTTGAAAGTCGCAAAATGCTATTCCTGTCTTCTGCGAACGCTCCTCTGCCATGGAGGCTCCTGCAGATCCCGGGGAGACCGTGTGTATTTCCATGTGATCGGGTGTGGGTAGAAAGTGTACTCAAGCAATACCTTTAAAAATGTGCAGTCCTAACACTCATCAGTGTTTTCATTGTGTAAAACCCTCAACAAATTTTCAGAGGTCAGACATAGGCAGGTAAAAATAGGCAACAAAAATGGGTGAGAAAAAGCTGCCTTCAGTTCTGTTGGGGGCTCAGTTTTCAGGCCCTTGTTTTGAGGTGGTAAGGCTGTGTGTATCTTATTGGGAACTTCTCGGGTTTTTTTGTTGCAACAAACTAGTATTTCAGTGTATGTATCTGGTGTGGAGGTTTTTTAATTGCTTTTTAATGTTTTTTCTTTTTTTTTTTTTTTTTTTTTTTTTTTTTTTTTTTCTTCACGAAAGGGCAAGGGTTTTGAGTAGCAAGAGTTCGGTATTAAATTTGAGGGTACCAAACATGCTGGACTTTCTAACGCAGATAGCACATATTCTTCAGATTCTGCCAAGTAGGGTGCTTGCAAGGAAAAATTACATGCATTAAAACTCTCCTATTTATTCCAATCAACAAAGTTGTCATCTTGGCTGTGCTTTTATTTCTTTCTTTATTTTTTTTTTTTTTATTTTCATGCTGTACAAACCAAAAAGTCTGCAAGCAAAATCCAGTTACAGAGGCAGACAACCTCCAGAGAAGACGGTGAATATCCACTGAGTCCTGGAAAATATATTTCCCGTGCCAAGGATAAAATTGCAGGGACCATCAATCTTTACACTTTAATACAGCAACTGGTCACCAGCTGGGGTCAGAAAACAATTCATAATCATTACTATCTGGGCTTAGTATTATATCATTTGATGCATTCTGGGTGCTTTATTCTCTTACCCAGAATATACTTTTTCTATGTGGGTTCCAGTTAAGACATCGGAACTTCTCTTTGTACCAGAAAAAATGCAGGGAAAAAGTGTAGAAGACTTCTTACAGAAAGAGAAAAAAGAAAACAGTTGTTGAGAGGAGCAAATGCAGTCAAGCTGATCCCAGATTTTTCCATTTTATTTCATTTAATAAGGACAGCTTTCATCTCACCATCCAGTTGTATATGTCAGTGCTCTTAACAGTCCAGAATACAAGAAAACTAGCCTAATCAAGCCTACTGATAGATCTACATATAGCAACCATCCAAACTAAACACATAAATAGGCACATTAACCTAAGCTCTGGACAAATCACAAATGTGTTAAAATAAATAAGAATTATAATGAAACCAAAAATATACACCACAGCATCAGAGGGGATTTCTATTCTTATGATCCTAAAATATCACTCTAATCTGAACCATAATGCCCTTAATGCACAAAGAAATCTAACTAACTTCAGCAGATGTGTTAAATTCATGTAATGAAAAGAAGGCCCTTTGCGGATTCACCCTTTGCTGGGACCCAGTTTCTCCAAACTATCCCAACAATTGATGCAAGTTTCAGCCATAACCAACTCAAAGCAGAAAGTGAAAGCCAGCCAGCACTTGAAGCCAATCATCTGAACAATAGACAGCATGTCACCATATGGGACAGCTCTTGAACATCCTGTTCTTACGGGCTCAGCATGAAAGCCACAAGAAAACTGACGACTGGAGTGTGTGACTGTTCCTGCAAAGAAAAAGTAAATGTCAATAAACAAGGGTGTCTTCTGTGGTATGTCAAATAGTGATCCACCTGGAAGTGTTAAAAAGGCTGACAATGGGCTTCTTTCCCCATGACATGTTAACCTTTGCTGTGCCAAAATCTTCCTCTCTGTATTTAAAAACTAAAGACTCAAATGTGTCTTCCGTCATGGGTTTAGCAGCAGCAGTCATTTTTCCCCTTCTTGGTAGCTGGTGCAGCACTGTGTTTTTGACTTGTGGCCTGAGAACAGTGCTGATAA
>JAOEHY010009100.1:5621-30773 GCA_025447955.1 Psilopsiagon aurifrons
AATTGGTCAGGCAGGATTTCCCCTTAGTGAAGCCATGCTGGCTGTCACCAACCACCTTGTTGTTATTCATGTGCCTTTGCAATAAGCTTGAAAATGACTCAGCTGAACCGATTAGAGGACACAGTTCACATTTCTCCCACAGGTGTGTGGTACCATTTGAGATGCCTTAGGCTATCTGAGACATGCGCACAGTGGTCTTACGTCTGACCCAGGATCTACAGGAGACTCATTCTTTTCTGTACTGTTGTAGAAGGGATTCTCAAAAGCATCCCAACTGTCCCAAAATGCCTAGATTTATGTTGAAGAAATGTGTCTTTATTTGGCCAATATCACTGGTTTGATCACCCTTCATTCATTGGCCCCCATACAGCTATCTTGTTCTCTTTCTGATTCTCTGTGGTGACTGAGATACCTTTGGACTGGCAGGTATGACTTAAGGTTGATGAATCATTTCCTAGACCATCTTTTGGTGGCTAGGCAGCACGGCTTGGGGCATCCCGAGTGAAGGAAAATGGGTCAGGTTTTGTTGCCTGCATTCTTTTTGAGAGTAAAATCTTGGAAAAATGTGAATCATATTTGAATAAATGTCTCAATATTAATTTATAGCCCCCTTCACTTATTTTATCTCCCTCTGAGACAGTCATTGCCGTGAAGCTGCTAGATGGATGTGGCTGAAGAAAGAGCAAGCTGGGTCAATGAAAGAGAGTTGCCATCACTGTGCTGGGAGGGTGGAGTAAATCTCAGCGGCTGCCAGGAGCTGTTCCACTGCTTCTCAGAGCCTCAGACTCTCATACCAATAGGAATGGAGACCATGGCATTCCTGAACCTGACCTGAGAAAGGAATCTCCTCCTTTTGGTCTCAGTTCCTACACATGCAAGGAAAGTGACTTCTGACACTGATCTCCAGTAGGATTGGGGTAAAATACAGAAAACAGGTGAGAACTTAAGAGCTTCAGGAGAAGGGGGAAAAGCAAAAGAAGGCAGCTAAGATAGATGTGCAAAGTTGGTCATAGCGGTCATTTGACAGTTACCCCCTTGGAATAAAACAAGTAAGCTACTGGGAGGCAGCCGACTGATACCCTGACACTGCTTTCTCAACCATCTGAGTTCTAGCATTTTCTCATCTATTTTGTTAAATTTTATTTTATGTCTGTGGTATTTTATGACAGACATTGGTAAAGTCACAGTCTCCTCTTCACCTCATATGACCAGGTTTTGTTTAAGCAAACCATTCCCTTGCAAAGAACAAGGCTTGGAAGTGGTGAAAGGATGTGGCAATTTCCCCTGGTGGCTGTTGGCCACATGCCCTTGATGGGTCACAAAGCTCCATTAACGTGCTGGCTGTCAGCTGCATTGTTCATGCTTCTCAATCGTGAATCCTCTTGGTGGGGATCCTCAGCAGCTATTGAGACTGGACAAGGCATCTCAAAGGACTTGAGGGTCTCACTGCTAAGGGGAAATCTAAATTTGGCAATCAAGAATAGGCTCCATGGAGTGGCATTCCTAACTGCAGCAATGGGCTGTTTACTGAAGGTGAAAAATAAATGTAATGCATTAAAAAGACAGGGGAGCATGTGAGAAGAGCAACACTGGAACACAGTAAAATATCCCAGGACAGCACTGGCATTGTTCACAGTCCCGAATGAAGAAAGGATGAAGATGATGTTATACACAGTATAACGAAGTAGACAGAATCTGTCACACTCAGTCTCCCAATTTGTTCTGCCTACAATATGTTATTTTACAAAAAATTAAGACAAACACTCTTCCCTCCCCCCCCCGGCGCCATTTTTATTTTTCTTTTAAACAACCCAGAAGCTGCTTTTTACACTCAGCTGTAAAAAGAAGTCTGAGAGGGAGCTCCCAGCTTTACTCAAACAGGAATAAAACCAAACTCACCATTCTGTCCACAGAAACACAAACAGTTCACAGTATCTCATGAATGAGCTAAACATGCTACTAAAACAAGGGTGTAAAGTAAGTTTTAATCACAGTGATTTATTGCAGTGTTATGTGTCTTTCTCTAAGACCCCTGGACACTTTGTACTTATCATGTCTTAGGGGTAAGCATCATCTCATTTTCAGCTTTGCCTGTGCTGTCAAGCTCTATATAAGAACTGGCTGCCCTCAGCCTAAATTATAGTCAGCAGAAAGATCCAGACTCTTGCTGCTGTGATTCAGCAGTTTGATGTCTTAATGTCTACTTTAAGACAAAGTCATTCACTCTCATTGGTTACTTCCCTCCAGTAACTATAAAGAGTGTCTAGACTGTCTGAGGTGAGGGATTCATATCTATAATGTCGATACCTCTACTGAAGCTAAGGCCTGCTTTACTACTTCACAGATGTCTCTATCTCATAGTATGAGTAGCACTCAGTAGTCATAAATGATGGTCTGAAAGTGTTACACTCAACCTTACATGGACACTCCTCTTCATGAAGACCTTGGGGGCTAAGAAAAGCACCAGCCACAGAGGCTTTGGTGAAATGCAAACCATCTGAACATAACCCCACATGTGACTGGCAAAATCACGAGGGCATTAGAAGCTATGAATAATCCAACCTTGAACTGATTTGTGGCTTTGTGGTCTGGACTCTGGCAGGGATCTGTTACACTGATGGCAATACTCTGGATCTGGACACCACTGCAGGGTCTAGTATGGCCAAGGAGAATGATATTGCAGAAGACACTTGCATTATTGCATATTACTACATATTACATATTATACACTTACTATTTCATATTCAAACAGTGCCTGCTAGCTTTTCCCTAGTGTGCCATCAAAAGGCTGACTGATGAAAACCAGGGTTGCTGGATGCCAAGCATGCTGTATCTATCATGTCAGTCTGAAAGACTGGCATTTGTACTTTCCTGCTTACTGGTGTGTCACCATTTGACCTACCTAGAGAATAAACTCTGTCACTGAATGGTTTCCTGACCTCTCAGAAGAGTTTTTAGAGGCCAGTAATAAAATACCATGTGAATAACCATGACAGTACTTTGTCAGCTTCAAGTCCCTCCTCTCTGAGGACTTAAAAGCACTTCACAAATGTGTAAGGACTCAGACTGTCTCTGAGAGGGTCCTGCATCCAGCAGTAAGGAATGAACCACCTTATTCTATTTTCCAGGTGACATCGCTAATGATCAGAAAACAACTCAAGCTCTGTCAATATTATAAGAACGTTTGTTGTTTTATTCCTTTTGGTGGGTACAAAAACCACAGTTTCTTACACAGAACAAGATTATAAATAATATCTGTAACATGAGTGACCCGTAGTCTCTTTTGATTCTACACTGCAGACTGATGATGTACTCTAAACAATTTACCATTTTGTTTCTTGTATTAGACAGATGCAAGTCTGTGGAACACAGAATGATGTAACAGAATGAAGGTAACACCAAACAAGAGGATGACCAACACCTTTTATAAAAAAAAAGTCTCTGAATTTTATTACAGTGATGGCATTTTATATCAATTATTGCAATGAATTGTTCCCTAAGATGGTTAGAAAAAAGAACTGTGTTGTCCTCTACCGAATTTACATCAGTTAAAAAGCAAGCATGTTTCAATATTCCTCTTTTTTCAAAGAAAATGTAAATAATTTCTTTATTTTTTCACAGGATTTACATATTTATTATTATCTTATCACAGTTTAGTGATTCATTTCTACAGCTGAACAGCTGAATATTCTTCCATTGTATATATTGATGTTCTGGAGACACAGGTTAGCATGTTCATTGACTTCTACAGCTATTTTTCTCTCTTTGTCAAGACAAAGACCAAAATGTCAATTCTGAGCATGTTCTTCACAGTTTAATGCGCTAAATTGGCAAGTCTTATTAGTTTTAAGTCCACTCAAGTGAAATTTGTTGCTGTTAATACACCCTTCCAAGCCCCCTCCCCCCAACAAAACTAAATTATGAATTTTCCTGATATAAAATCTGAGTTTGGGTTTCCGAGCTGAGCTCATGCACACATTGTTGCTGATGATGTCTGGCGCATTTGGACGTACTTCCCTTTCTCAGCCAAATTATTAGTTCATCAATGACGCTCCCATGTCGTTACAGTCTGTGCTGTGTTCCCATCAGTCACCAACACAGTTTGATTAAGGCACTCAATTATTTTTTTGGTTTTTATGGTAGGTCCGATGCAATTACAGCCAATCCTGAACTTTGTCTAATTGCAGTTCCAGTATGCACGGCCTTCGGGCAGTCGGGAGTCAATACGCGTCCGTTTTCTCCCACACTCCCTGTGATGGATAATCTGGCTTTGTTTCTTATGGCTTCAGAAAAGGTAAGCTAGATTTGAAAAAGAGAAAACAGAAAAGTGTTAGGATGCTTCTGTCCTTCAACAAACCAGAACACAGCAAACACCAAAAAGTAAAATTCTAGACATCTGCATTTTTTCATATTAACATTAAATATAATAATGATAATCATTATAAATATAATTCATAGCATGTAAGTCTACTAGGGGAAAAATACTAGCAGTTCTGAAGGTAAATTTCATTACAATAAATCACTGATTTAAAGATAAAATCTGAATTTGATCAAGAAATTAACAGAAGATGAAATACCGTCATCTGATCTTCTTCGAACTACATTTATATACAGTGAAATGAGAATCAAAACTTTTTATGAATCTGAAAGCATTAGCATCTGTGAATAAACACCTTCAATTAGGGATGTCAAGATAAAATATAACTACTGACATTTTTCAATAAATAGCTCTATCAGCTATCTTTGTTGTAATTCAATGGATTAATCTAAAGAAATTCTTACTTCTTTTCACAATGCACATATTTTGTATCAGTAAATCTGAGAAGTGTCCTCAAATCTTTTTTCATATATATATTTTCATAAAATTAGAGAAGGTGGGGACTTTCAAAGGAAATGTAGTTTATTGAAAGAAAAGACAATTTTCTGTAGGTTTTTACATTAGGTCTAAATCTCCACAAGAAGGTTTAAATTTTTGTTACCTCAGAATCTTTACTTTTAGGCAGTTTGGAACAAAATACCTTGTTTAGTGACTAAATGACTCAAGCAAAAAATCTTTTGTTAATAAAAAAAGATTCATAGTAATGCCATCTAACTTTAGTCATCTAAAATCAGTAACCTAATCTAAAAGAGCACTCTTATGTGATAAAAAAAGCCAAGACGATTAGTTTAGACTAAAGGATTTCCAGATGACTAAAATCAGTGGAGATGCCCAAGGTCAATCAAGGCAGCAAGGACACCTGGAACAATAGGCACCCAAACTACACTACATTGACACACATATCAATGATACCATGTTAAGACATTAATTAGTGGGGAAATCTGATTTCTAGTCAGCAGAATATATAGTCTGTGCAACTAACTCATGTAATTGGGTGTGCAGGGATGCAATCTGAAATACCAACTGGAAAAAGAGAGACAGGAGGGTGCATTCACATAAGAGCAAAGGGAAAACAAACATCATAAAATAATTTTATTTGCGTTATTACTAATCTTTGCATTTAGAACTTTGTTCCTCTGAGCCCAGTTTCTCCTCCTGAGGTGGCAGTAAAATTCTGAACTGGTGTTTGGTATGCTGAAGTTAATTTTACATGAATATGTGTTTACAGAGATGAGGGAGATTAAAACTTCCAAATGTTTCTACAGTTTCTGGCTGCACTTGTATGAAAACACACCAGTCTAATATTGCACTGCTATCAGCAGCTCCTTCAAAAGAGTTCTCAAAAGTACAGCTGCTGTTGTGGCACAGCTGGAGCTTGGATGTAAAAGCAACTTTCTAAATCAATTACCCTAAAACCTTAGTTCTCAGAAGCAGCTGAATCCATGCATTATGGCATTCCCCTCATGCTGAAAAATCTTGGCTTTGATAACCATCAATTGCAATGTCCAAAGTTGCTCTTTGAGCAGTTTCCCTGTAGCCACAGTACTTTGCGACAGGGGCCATTAACAAACGTATCTTGATTCAACAGCTAGATATGAAAAGGGCGGCCGAGGTAATAAGAGAGTGGGGACCTGGGCCCATACAGTATCAAAAACCTCAACTACTCCCCAGCAGCAAATCAAAATCTATGCATTTGCAAAGCACAGACGCAGTGCAATGTGGTGTAGCTCCACACAGTGCATATCTGGAGTCCCATTGCAAATGAATGTCAAGGACTGGTAACTGGCTGCAGAAATGCACAGAATATGTTTTGTTCAATGGCAAGGAAAAACAAAGGTGCTCTAGTTTTGGGGTCGGATGAGAGTCCAAACTGGATCAGAATGCAAACCTGGATTGAAAATGGACAGCTTACTCCAGATGTGCTAAATTTCCCTGAAAGTCACCATTATGTACAAGCATCTCTCCATCACTTAGTCCAGCTATCTGTTCATGGTCATTCAGGGTTTGCTGCTGGGAAATCCAAGAGAGAGCTCAGATTTAAGTGGGATATTCCAGTTATGGGTAATTGTGGGTTTAGTAGCTCAGTCTGTACAGCTTTCTGGCCATTGACAACACACGCAGGACAGAAAGACAGTAAAAAGGGATCCACCAAACAAAAAAATCAAATAAGAATAACAAACAATTTCTTAGCAGCCTTCCACAGAATAACAGAAAAAGCTGCAATATAACAACTCTTCTCACAGCAGAGATAACAACAGCTCAGCAACACACCACAGGAACAGTCCAAACAGCTAACAAAGCCAGGAGGATCAGGCCAAACTTGTATCCAGGAAGGTGCCATAAAGCCAAGTAACCAGGTAAGCTTCTGTGTTTTATGGTAGTTTAAAATTATCTTATTACTATACAGGTAATAAGCCAGGCTAATACGTTGCTTAACAGTGCTCTTACAATTTCAGATTTACGGCCTGGCTGTGGGAGCAGTTTTAGGAATGGCTGGGATGAGAGGGAAAAGTCTTGGCATTTACTCTGAATGTTACTCAGATTGTGGAAATTTCTGTGTGCTAAGTGTATGCAGTTAATAGTGATAATGTATTTTCAAATTTGTCATTAGCTTTGGTTAAATTAGTTGTGGAATAGATCATGTGAAAACACTGACTGCCCTGTTCCTATTGGGAAATGGAAATTTAGGAAACTGATATCCTCAGTCTATATAATACAAATATGCTAGCCTGTGTGGGTTCTTTTGCTAGTCAGGTTCCTCTAGTGCCTGGGTCACATGGAGGTGTCTTTGGCATAAATATTTAAGATTAGCTTTTAACGAATTTTTTGTTCTTGACTATGAAATTGGGACTATACAATCAAAATGAGTGCATTACACATTTACTGAGCCATCCTGTAGCACTTTGCCTTTTTTTGGTAATTAATTTCATATTTTTAATTGATCTCTGCAGTTCTGTAATCAATTTCACTAATTATAAACAACAGCATGTGATGGGAGAGGAAGAGAAGGCAGCTGAACCAGAAGCTGGTTTATGAGCATCAAGGGGAAGGGGACAGAGAGGCAGTGGTGGTGGCTGGCTGGATACTGGGAAAATCTCTTCAAAAGCTTGTGGGCTTGGGGTGAGGAACTCAGTAGGGCTTTTCCCTAGAGCAGATAGAGAGAAGTCTGTTAGGCTCCACACTATTCTCAGGGCATCAATTCAATTAGTGTACTAAGGGCTTACTACTGATACACAAAAATGGAAAACTACTGCCTAGGAGAAGAAGAAGGGATTGTGTCCTCCTTAAAGCAAACTTCCTTCACTGCCTTCAACAGATGCAATGGTCTGTCATCCCTTCTGAACGTCTTCATCCCACACATACAGACTAGTCCTTTATCATACAAACTAGTCCATGCATACAGACTAGTCCTACATTTTCGTTTTCTGCTGCTCCTAAGGCAGGTGAATTTCCCTGAGGCAACTCACTTTTGACTGGATTAAATTAAAAGACAGTACATGTCAGTGAATATTAATTGTCAAGCAGGTTATTTAACCTATTTTATATTAGTCTGAAACATATACTATGAAAACCATTTGATGTTAGCTTAAAAAAGTCAGTGTGTTGTTTACTCATGCGGGTTAGAACTGTCAAACATCCTTCCATATTAGCAAGGTTTAGTCCCATTATGATCCCTTTACTCCTTGGATAAATAAACATATCAAAGGTTTTGAAATGCAGGACAGACATATTTCTGCAGATTTCTGTGTAACCACATTGTGGGCTCTGTATTGTCGCCATCTAACAGGGGCTTATGACCAGCATGTGCCTGAATAGCTGGCATAAGTCACTCTCTACAGAGCATGGTACACAGGTAACTCCTTGCTGCTTGTGTCACTAGGAATGGCCAAATATTGCCAGGAGAGGATGACTGGACCTTGCCAGTCTTCCACATATAAGCATAAGCATTTTTATAAGATGGTCTCATGATGAAATTTCTTAGGTAAATATTATGGCAAATAAGTAGAAAGAAGAATTTTAAAAGTCTATAGGTATTTGTTTTAAAGCCCAGTTATTTTTTTTTTTTGTGAAATTTTAAAAAGTCTGCACCATGTTTTTAAGAGAATATCTGAGGTTTTGACTGACCCAAAAATGTATTTTCAAAAAAATAAATGCAATGTGAACATGTTTTATACATTTTTTTCCTGTCAGAATTTATCTGTGTTGCATCAAGTCCCACAAAAATCCAAAATTTAGGGGGAAGTACTAATGATCTTTTCTTAAAAATAAAACTCAACCCTAATTTTTATTTTATGATAACAGTAAGGCCAAAATAAATTCTAAAAGTATAATCATAGTGTTTGTTGCACTGCAGTCACTGGGTGGGAACTCAGGGGACTGCCAAGTCATGCCATGTTTAGCATGCTAAGCCAGTTTGGGTCAGGTCAGTATTTGAAAGGAAGCTTTGGGCTTTTATTTGCTTTCTTTAAGACTACATTTTGGATGCATTGTGTCCTGTGAACTTGATAAGGAACACGCTTTCTTCTTTTTAAGACCCTTATTACTGACAGTAAGCAGTGAATTTAGGAGATCAATATTAGCACCTGGAAGTCTCCTGATTCCCTGTTCACAGCAGTGAAGACTAGCCTATACTCTTGGAGTCTCCCTGACACCTATTATCCCCCACAGTTTCACTAGCGAACAAAGTGCACAGATAAGACTTCTTTTTTTTTTTTTTTTTTTTCACATGGGGAAATTAGGCAGCACTGTTATAGTTGAAGTATTCCCAAGGTCATGACTTCTTGTACAACAGAAAATAGAACCAAACTACACAGTGACATTATGTTCGGGATAGTTTCCCAGCCAGCATATGCCAAGCCCCCTCCCTCGCCCTCCGAGAACCCACCTATTCCTTGTAGCGCTCCAGCTATCATGCTCAAACACCATTCTCTGCTCACTCTGTGTTTGCTCTGTACTGTATGGTTCGGTATTGTACCGGCTGTGCCTTTAGACTGTAAGCTCCTCGGGACAGGGACCTGTTATGTGTTTGGCACACTTCACCTATTGTACAGCGCCGTGTACTCCAGCGCTATATAAATAATAAATAAAAAATGATAATTGTATCTCCAGTTGTTTCCTCCAAAATTTTGCTAGGTGGCAACATAAAAATATATATTCTTCATCTCCTTTCCCTAAATTTTTTGTTTCTAACTTCCATTACAGGGATGGCTCAGTGATTTCAGGAAAATGTATCTTAAGCTTTTTGTTAACAGAGGAGACATATGGCTTGCTATTTGCAAAGGCAAGGAAGCTTTAGGTAGCATGAAAGGGCAGGGTCTTAGCTGCATCTTCACTTGTAAAGCAGCCAGTATAGCTTGGGAGCTATGTAAAAGGTATATTTAGAAGCTCAATTTGTTGCTATGTGCCATTTCCAAAAGTCAGAGAGTTGATTTGACTAATGATTAGTTGGCACGATACTCACTACATGGATGAGAACAAGTGCATTAGTAAACCATCCCTGCATCCCCTTGGGAACTATGCAGGATGCAGCTTGCTAACATCAGCAGTTCAGTCTCTGAAATCACTGTGTGAACATCTAAAATACACTAGTCCTGAGATGGGTAAGGGAGCATGTTACTGAAAGCTGAGGTCAGTTACCGAAATCAAGGTCTCTTCACTGGTTAGTGACTTTTTGTGGTTATAATAATGGGCAAAGATTGACCTGAAGCAGGATATTGTGAAAGAAATGGCACACAATTAGCAGAAAACATGTATCAAAGGGAGGGTGAAGGAATAGGGTGGGGAGAAGGGACAGAAGGAAAAACAACATTCAGACTTCTTGTAACAGTGCTGTGTCTTCCATTAGGTTAACTATGGTTCAGTGACATTCTCTATCCTTGATTATAATGATATATTGCCTATCCTTGCTCATAATGATTATTGATATAATCAATAAATCTTGATTATAATGAAGTCCCAGTTAGGGCCAACATTGAGTAATAAAGGCTTGCAGAAATTTGTTAGAGTTCAAACTTTTAGGAAAATAGACTGGCCAATCAAGTAATTAAGCACTGGCCTTCTAAATATATATTTTACAATCTCAAATAGTTGTCATCTTCCAACTGATTTAACAACACTGAGTGTTAAAAATGTATTTCTTTATGTTAAAAATTCCTTGCAATGCAGATGTCTATTAGCAACATAGAATAGTATACTGTACATCTGCAGCCAAAAAAACTGAACCACTTTGCACTGAAGTTTTCCAAAATATAAAGCTCTGTTCAGAAGCAAGCACCACTAGACAGACATGTCACAACACTGCGTTACAAAATGCATCACCCACTCACTGTAGTAGGCCCTAAGTCCTACCCCTAAATTTTAATACTTTCGGTTCCATATACGTTGTAACCTTCTCTATAAGTTGCTAAATTCTGGGTATTCTGCGAGGAAGTTGGGTTAAAAGTCTGTGCACTCTTTGCCACCTTCATTCGTTTCGCCTCTGCCCTGGACTTGTAACAGAACTCTATCAAAGCCACCAGCATTGCCAAGCCCAAGCCTCCAACCAGAATGTAGAAGACTCCAGCAACGTTGCTGAGACTCAAGGCACTCGTCTTGTCCTGGGGAAACAGAAGTGACACAGTTAACCCTGGAAAACAGCCCTCCAGGAGCACAAGTTACACGTTAAAACATTGGAAATATAAATAACAATGTTTAGCTGAAAATAAATGACAGTTGTTCATATACTTCTCACAAACTTTGACCTATCTGGATCTATAAAATATTTTAAGTGCCTAGTTTTCCTGGTTGGCATAAAAAATATTACAAGTATATTGCCAACATATCAGGATGTCATTGCTTGCTTACGGCAAAGTATTACTTCCACGTAGTGGAGAATTAAACAATGACATGTCTAGCTCTTCTTTAGGGGACATTTTAGCAATGCATTTACATAAAGCTTTTTAAAAGCCTTGGAAATCCATTTATAGCAGATAAGTCTCTGCTTCATCTTTACGAAAACAGTAACTGTGCTTGTCGTAGGCATTGCTGTTAATTTAAAAGATCCAAACTGACTTTCTGATACTTAAATGACAGCTGAAAATAACATGAGACTTAAGTTACTTTTTTGAGTAGACACTTCCTTTGAAAGTGCACACTGTACCATATGCATCGTGATATATTTGCCTCTTACCGATTACTGTATTTTGTTCTTATTTTACTATAGTTACAGTTCTGCAACATGCCCACGGAATACTAAGCCTCAATAAAAGCATAATTTTAAACAGCAATTTTATGAAATCTCACACATTATTCATAATTTAGACATAAATCTGAACTTTGTTTAGCAAATTCTTAAATATACAATTAAATAATTTTATAAATATTCACGTTCTTGGACTTATTGTAGTAAATAACTATTCTACATTTTTCTATACTGTTTAGTTACGAATCGTATTTTTTTATTTGAAATTCACAGTTCTCAAGGAACTCTCTCAGGATTGACTTTCATATACTACGTCGTGCACCTTAAGATACTTATAAAGCTTTGTTGTTATGCGGACTATATAATCTTTACCTAAAATAAGGACAGTACTTAACTTCTGATAGTAATCTCTAAGAAATTTTAACTTAGAATGCAAAATATTTCCATGTTTAATTTAAAGAGGCACTATTTATTGTGTAAACAGTAGATTAGCACTGTAGCAATTCCCATGGACGTATAGAACTATTTGGGTCTTTCAGCCAGGTTCTGCATTCTCTAAGTCCTCTAAGAGGACTCAGAATATCTTGGAGGTGACTGTGTTCCTCTGGTGGTAACTCCTAACATGGTGCTTGCAGACAAGGAGGAGGCAGGACTGAGAAATACCTGACCTAAAGTATGTGGTGGGTTAAGGCACTCTCAGCTTCATTCACAGGTGCTTTGCCATCCTCTTTATTCATTTTCACTCCTTTCTCCAAAGCAATTGCCGGAAAGAGCAAAACCTGTTGGAAGTTTGTTTCCAAGGCTAAGTTTACCCACTGTACATCAGAGAAACCCTCAGACCATTCAGGCAGCAAGCAGTCACTGCCTGTCATGCTTTCCTTTTACCTCTGGAGAGCATAGGCTGGCACAGAGACAGGCAATGTGAAGAAATTTCTGACTCCCCAAATACAGGTCCCTGCCTGTGGTACTTCCCAGCCATCAGAAAACACTTGCTTCTGTTTGTCCTCAAATATTGCCCCATTCCCTGGAGCTGTCAGGATTAATGTTTGGGAATGGATGACAGTAAACACTGAGAGCTGTAGAAAGCTATCAATTATCAAAGCCTTTCACTTCAAAGCTCAAGCTAAGTCTTCTTTGGCTCCTCATGGAGGCAGGGACCTTCCCAAAGGCAGCCACGCTCTGCCACCCCGGGCAGTGATGAAAGGCAACCCTTCCTGCTAGCTTTTCTCCTTCTCAGAAAACCACAGACGAATGCCAGCTCCGAAAGGAGAGGTGTGAAGGGACATTTCCTCAGTAGTCAAAGTGGAAAGTCCACTCCCCTGGCAAGAAAGAAATAACCAATCAAGCCTGCCTCCTCTAAATCCCCCAAACTGCCTTGTAGCTCTTCAACAGATGCCCTGAATATGTAGGATGATGTTTGGTGATTTATATCACTGAAGACTTTAAAAATCAATAGTGCTTCTTTAAATTAAAGTGCCCCCCCATTAAGATGGGGTGAAGCTGATTAATTTTGTGTCTACAGCTGCTTATTTTATTTCTAAGTAATTTTTTTTATTACTTCCTTTACTGCTTTGTGAACACGATAGTAGGTCCCGAACTGCAGCGACTGACCTTACTTCCAGAGTCCTTGGGTCCACATTCACCTTTATCGTACCACCATTTGTTTTTCAGCTTGTCTAAGACGCCTGCCTCACTGAGTTTCAAAACGGCAAGGTTTACAGGAGTTCTTCACGTGGAAAATAACATAAATAACATTATATATGTTATTTTATGTTATTCAAGTAAAACTACATAGAATCGCATTGCAAAGTGACAGAGCAGAGGCCACAGTGGGTGCTATGTCATGTACTGTTGGCCCAGGTTTAGAGACAGACATATGACCGGGACCTGCTCCATCGCTTTAGGTAACAGGCACATACTGCTGGGGAAGATTTGTAAATAAATAGTATGCAATTACTGTGAACCCAAAACTATTGGCTTAAGACATTAACAACATACCCTTCAGAGACATATATAATACAACTGGATATATAGCTTAAGAAACGTATGCATTTGTGTTCCTTGCTTTCAATCTATTTTTAGTTTGCATGCATACAAAACCAATAACATGACTTGGCTATAGCTATTTCATTTACTGCCCTCAAAATTATCCTTGCAAGAGATGCTTCATGCAGTTTGCTGCCCATAACCATTTGGCACATATCTGTAATTAGGAGGTCTACATGCAGAGAACTCTGGGGGAGAGCTGTGATGGCCTTATTCTCAGCTAAGAAGAACATGACAGCCAATCTTTTATTTTCATTTCTTGTTTCAACATATTCAAATTTTTCCTTACAGCTCACAAATTCACATAAGTCTTTCAAGGGTCCCAAGCTGATGATAAATTGCTACTTGGAATATCTTCTCTTACTAGTGGTATTTGCTGCTGGGCGACGGAACAGGGTTTAATATTGAGATGAAACCTAATCTGATGCCTCAGAGTCATGAACACTATGGGTTTGTACTGAAGTTACTTAAACTTAGTGAATAATCTCAGAATATTATGCTAATGCCCCACTTCAAGCAGCTGTACCAACTTATTTTCTAAAAATCTAGGAAATTATTAACAGACTTATTGTATGTACTTTCCACTTTGAATCACTGACTGTCCAATTCCTAATGTGGTAGGCGTATGGATATCTATTTATGTGCAGGTGTGCATGAACATACAATATATATCAGAGAAGGATGTAGATAAACAGAAATAGCATGTGACAGATACCCTTCTGGTGATGTTATAAAACACAAGACCTAAGCCTGTGTTTCCCAGCAGATTACTACAGGAAAATTAATCTCTCATAATACACCATAATCCATAAATTGCTAAAATGTTAAGTCATGAATTCAAGACTTAATAAGTGCTTGCATTAATTAGTATAGTAACTAAGCCTACTAAAATATTTACTATGAAAGAGAAAAGGGCTTGCAATACTGTAACTGATTTAACTGGAAATCCCCAAATGGTCATGTATTTGTGCAGGTTTGTATATATACATTTAATACACAAATAACATCTCCTGAACCTCATATGTTACTCTTAGCTTTAGGGAACCTGACTTTTCATACATTCGAATTGCTATTTGTATATATACATAAAGGGCAGAATTCACCTCACTTCAGTTTTTCCACCTGTAAGTTATACCTCAAGCCTTGGCTGTCTCTCTAGGCCTCCCTCCAATTAAGGGAAAAAGATAGGTGGGCTTAGATACCAGTTTTGACAAAGGATGAAACATGCTGTTGAGATGCCCATCTTTCCTCTTTTAAAACTGAGGAAGCCTTGGTGCCTTGGCTAAATGACAATTTTTGACAGCCACTGTTGAGTGAGAAGATTCCCAGGCACTCTCAATGATCCCTTTATGTAAGGAAACTGCTTCATCTGCTTTCCAGAGCCTACATATTCAATTCATATGGAATACTATGCCTCTGGAACAAAAAAGGATTTTTTTCTTGATCTTTGCCAGCATTCAAGCTTACATTTTGTCTTCAGGCTTCCTGGCAGGTTGTACAGGTTGATAGTGCAGTATGAGAGTCACAGAGCTGTGGAATGAGTGGGTAGTAGTTTCAGATGCTGGCAAGTTGCCTGACAACATGATCCTCTCTTTGCTTCTAGTACAAGTGTGAAATAATTAATATTATTTGGATAGCCATCATCAGTAACATGTCATGCATGGGCACTGGGCAACATTTTGGTGCTTCTAAATCCTCACAGTGTAACAGGGTTGGTTATGACAAAGATAAAGGATATCCAGGTACTGTTCTCACATGGAAAATCAGAAGCCCTCGGAGCTGTTGCAGATTGAGATAAATAAAGTGATAATTAGGACTTGATATGGGCTATCAAGACCAGCAGTAATCTGGGGCAAGTCAGAAAACAGATGTCTCCCAGTCCTTTGCTTGTTTTTTCAGCACTAATAGTTTAGGAATACAAAGCCTGATACAGGGACTTTTTCTTCTTTGAAGAGCAATATATTTCTGTCATATACAGAGGATAAATACAGCATCTAGAATTAAAATTACCCATCAAGTTCAGTCTTTTATACTTAAAATTACAATGGAAAATGTCTGTAGATATTTTAGATTGTTTAGTGATTCCTGAATTACTAATATTGGGCTTAATCTTCAACTGGAGTAGTTTTTCCAGTGTACATCTGCCTAGAGTCTTCGCTGTTATACATAAACAGGATCCATCTGCTTCAAATTCATGCAAGGATAATGTATGAGAAATAATAACTAAAATTACTCTTTATATATGGAGAAGAATTTGTCCCATGTAGCCACAGTGCAAAACTGTTGTGTAGCAGTACAGGAGACTGTTCTTCATCTGTGTGCTGAAGTCAGTGGTGATGCAGCATGATCTGGGCATGGGGACACTGGTTTTCTGTTTTCATCATGTTCTCAGCCTTACTACCTCCTCTCTCATCTTTTTACTCATTTCTTATGATCCCTGTCATCAATCACTTGCTATTGGAAGTGCTGGGTTTTAAGAGGCTCGGGCTGGATCTTATGCCAGCAACATCAGTGAAATCACAGTTCTTTAAAATGGCATTAATGGAGTTCTGAAATAGTTGTGTTCAGGACAACAAATGGGCAATTAGAGCATTTAAATTACAATGCTGAGCGACTCTGAAGCCAATGCAGAATTTTGGTAGATTGGGATTTTAAAAATGCAATCACGAGTATGCTTTTGGAGCATTTTCATTACCCACTCACTGCTGAGCCATTAATTAAGTGTAAGGTCAGTCTCATCCACTGAATGAAAAACAAGGGCCGCTGTGTTCTCCTGAGGGCTGCCAGCAGAAAATGGAGGAGAGCTACATCAGCACAGCTTCCTTCCACTCACAGTTTCATAAATACAGACTGGCAGAAACTGGGTTTAAGTACCACCCCATGCCTCACATGAAAAAATGATTGCCTCAATTAAGATCTGAGGTAATACTTTCAAAAGCACTCAAAGGACTTGGGGACCTCGATTTTGTCTTCAAGTGTGACTTAATTACTGAGGTCACTAAACCACAGGGTGGTTCACACAGGGCAGATCTCTGAACTGCCTTTCTGAATTTTGGAAGATTGTTCCTTAAAGGAAACAACAAATCGAGAGGCTAGAGATGACCTTTTAAGAGCACAGAATGGAGGTAGGAAAAATCTTATTTTTCAGAGCAACACAAACGTTTGGAGAGTTGTTGAGCTCTCATGAATCTTCCCTATTTCTATAGTCCTCTATACTATCATGAAGGGTTATTCTGACTAATAAATCTCAAATAGCAACAGCACAGTTATCAGTCAAGTCTGAGGTACTGTATTTCAGGACAAGAGGATGTTCTTATTCTTGTTCATGACAGTAGGGAGCCCTGCAGTTTGGACTGGAGCTGCTAACAAAGCTCAGGGTTTGTTCTTTTTAAATTCATACAGTGAAAGGAAATATTAGCTAGAGGTGCTTAAGAGCTTAGCTCAGGAATTGTTCGTTTACAACAACAGTGCATGTTGTCCTGGTTATTCCACTAATGTTCATTTGCTAGCATATAAAATTAAAATATTTAGAGCTCCATTAATTCAGTAGAAAGGGTCTTATTGACTTTAATTGATCAGATCGTGCAAGACTGCTCCTGAACAAGGAAATGGATTTTATAGATGATAAACGGCTAACAGCTGTAGTGTAAAAATTAAGACCAGATGCTGCTGCAATGCAGAATCTGAGAAGCATGGTAATGCCTGCTTATCTTCATGCTATGGTGGTATATGAACATGGTCACTGCAGAGGCACACAGACCCAGGGCTGCCCAGGAGCACTGGTACTGCTTACTCACTCAGCTGTGCCTGGGAAAAAGTGTGGCAAGAAACAGGCCTGAGGTCAGATGAATGCTCCTGGCAGGCTGTGTACAGTTGCAGGACCACAGGTTGAGCTCCATCACATTCAACAGCCTTTGCCAAACTGCCTTGCCCACCACTTCTATTGCATCCTGAACTGCCTGTGGCACCTATTGCTCATTTCCATTGGCGTTGTGCTCCTTCCTCCCTCCTGCATTCATAGGTCCTCCCTGTTTCTCAAAGGACCACACTCCTGGTCTTTCTGTTCTACTTTTTTCTTCCACTTCTTTTTCTGTCACTTGCCATCACTCCAAACTTGCTCCTTCAGAACTTCCAGACATTTCCTTGCTGAAGCCTTCCCCATCCCTCCACCATGAGCTACTCCCCTTCTGCTTCATAACCCAAAGCAACAGTGGGTGATAATCAGGGAAAGTAATTTTTAAGCATCCTTAGTTTGCTACTTAGCTTTTACCTCACCTCGCAACCACAGGTTTGTAAGGAGTGTATTCTAAGAAAATTGAGGTATTTTAATGATATGAATCCCTGCCTGTGACGTTAAAAAAAACCATAATAAAAAGCCCTCCCTCAAGAATCCAAAGTTCAGGCTTGTGTGAAGCATATAATAGTAGCACATGGGAGATTTATGGCTCACTTGTCAATTTTCTCACAAGTTGGTGTCTGCTCCACTTGCAGGTAAGTGCCATCACATCGAATATGCCTAAGCACCTTGGAAGAGAAAATAAGAGACCATTTTTGAAACTGTGACTGCTGGCAAGCAGAGGGGTAGGGAGAAAAAAGGCAGAGCAGCAGGACTGAAGACAAAGTGAAGAGAATTAGGAGAGCAGTTCTGGGTGAGTGCAGAAGAGCCAAGGGATGGTCCCTGAGGCCAGGACACAGCATGAAAGAGCAGGAGGACTAAAGAAGGAGAGAAAATAGTGAGAAAAAAACATATGTAGGCAACTACAAAGAAAATTGTATAAACTGTGTATAACAAATCAAACTTGATCTTCTATGTCAGACTAGCTCTGTGCTTGCACAGCTACCTGTGCAGCATTCTCTTATATATTGTTTACACACAAGCACATAAATAAATATGATTACAGGCTGCATGGCATGGAAGGCATATTTTTATAGCTTCATCCTCCTCCACGTCACCATCTTCCACTTCCACATCTTACCTTCTTTTCAGCACAAGGCAGTTTCCCAAAAGGAAGCTGTGTGGAGGCAAGGAAATAGTAGCACTGGCCATATGGAAGATATGGAAATGCAGGAAGACGAAGAAGCTGTCAGCACATCAGCCTAAAATTCCTGACTGACAAATTCTGCCTAGGGAGCCACCATGGATTTCAGTTTGCTGGCAATGTCAGTGTGAAGACATTTTAGCTGAAATTTGTCCTTCTATTTTGGATGCCCATGTGAAAATTGCAATTTTCACCACTATTGTTTATGTCGGTAGTGGATGCTGAGCCTGGACCATGCATTAGATTACTGCTAGGAGGCAGTCACACTGGTGTTCACCCTTTTCCTGTACTGTCACTGAAAAGTATTTTGTGTAGTACCATAGAGTTGGAAAAAAAGTCTGAGCTGTAATTTGGTCCTGAAGGTTTCAAACTGCTCATTCACAAGAGCAAGCTTGGAAAAGGCACATCATGATTTCAGAAGATGCAGGTTTCTGAAAACTGGTGATCTCACAGCAGAGGCTGTTTATGTGTTCCCCTTGGGGTGCTTAAACAAATGCAAATATTTTTGCTTTGACAGTAATTGCATACACTTAGATTTCAGCTGCAAGTACCAGCGGTGCTGTGCTACTCACAAAGCTGTTTCGTCGCAGGTAAAACCCCAGCAGATGCACCAATTACTTTACATACTGTTTACCCGCTTTTGGTGACATTGAGGCTAACCTTGGAGTCACCTCCCCCGCTGCCACATTCTCCTTTGTCGTACCACCATTTGTTTTTCAATTTGTCCAAGAGGCCTTGTTCATTCAGTTTTAAAACTGCGAGGTTAACAGCATTTCTTGAAACGATAAAACATATTTTGTAAGAAACTGCACAGCTGTTAAGATGTTAGAAGGAATGAGGACTTAAGCTGTTTATAAGCTTGATCCACACACTAAATAAACCTCTCATTTCATATTCAAAGCCCTTGGCAGCACAAATAATTGTGGTTACTTTCGAATGTGAAAAATGTGTTTCCAGAGTAGAAATGATTTTCAGAATGGCTTGGATTTTAACAAGAAAATTCTATCAACCAACCAAAACTATTTTTGCAAAATGATGATAAAACTCTGCCTGGAATTCTAAACTATTTACATAGATTTATTTGAATCTGTATTTAGAATATATATATATATATATATATACACACATATATATACTTATATACCGGGCCAATGTGGGCCCAGGCTGATTTTTCAAGCAGATGGGAAAACGTGTTCCCATGTACTAGAGAGCAAGACCCAGAGAGCCTATGCTACATGTTGCCAGTCACTGCACCACATACAGCTTTGACACATAGCATTTCAGAGTGACCACACACAAGCGATGGGCTAAGGCTCCAGAAACGTGCAGTGTGACGCAGAGCTGAAGAGGAGTGCTAACAGCTGGCACACTGACTATGATGCTGTCTACAGCCTGTCAATAGAAAACAATGTACAAAATGATGCCAGGAGACCTGCCTGTCTGAAGCTTCATCACCTTCTGTAGGCACAGCCATACATTTAGGCTGTTAGGCTCTAGGGTCCTGCTCCCTTTGCACAGTAGAGGCTTAGCTGAAATGCAAGACCTGGGGCCTAGCTTACTGCTGTGACTCAGGGACTACCCTGCTGCTCTGTAAGAGCACCCGGTGTCCCAGCCTGAAGGGTGCCTGGGGAAGGAATGCCGTGGTGGAGGCCTTCCTCTGAGGAAACCAGGAGCAGGGCAGCCAACAGTGCTGAGATACAGGCAGGTAACTCGGATGTCCTAAGGCCTTTGCCCAGGAGGATTTGTACATGTTATGCTACCACTGGATGAAAAATGAATCCTGCATTGCTAGCAGCACAGTGGTGTAGGCACAACAGACTGCAAGGGGCTCCATGAACCTGGTGTCCTTCATCTCACATTTTTTTCAGATGAAAGAAATACCTGAGACTTTGTATCTGTGCAGGCAGAGGGGAGCTGCCAACACAAAGGCTGAAGAACAGAATCACCTCTTCTGCATAAATTCAAGGTTGCTGGGAGTGCACTGACAACTCGGGTAAGAGGCAGCTGGTTCTAGGATGGGGTTGATTCTGTGCACGCTCAGGGGTTTTCCTTTAGGTGTCCAGAAAGCATTAAGATTGGATGGCAGGACAGTATATATATCTATATACAAACCCAAATGGAAGGCATCTGGATTTATGATAGGAACCACAGTCACTACAGACGTTTTAAGACTGGTTGATAACTAATCTTCCAAGGCATTTGTGCAACCTTCATCACCTCCTGAGGAACCTTTGCATTTGTGGAAGTGTAGGACTTCCTAGCTTTATCACTAAGATCCTTAACAGTCATATAACCTAATGGTACACGACTACATCAGAATTTATGCAAAACTTATAATGAACTTTTTTTTCCTCTTTTCATGTTCAGAGTCCCTTGTGCATCCATGTCTATCAGATATGTACACTTTCTGGTGGGTGTCTGCCCAGGCTTCATGCAGAGGCATGTGGAGCAGTGGCATCATGTACTTGACTCAGCATTCACTCCAAAGAGAAAGAAGTATCTGTGAGGTGCCAGTAGCTCAACTGCTGCTCTTCAGGGACAACACGTGGTTAGGAAAGATGGAGTTTCTCTCTTTGAATTTTTTGATGCTGTCAAGATCTGTTTCAGCCCTGAGTGGGAATTGTCAAGACCTATGCCTGCTAATGGCATCTTCCCCTCATCAATTATGAGAGGACGCAACACTTCCAAAGCACTCAGAGAAGGTTTAGGGAAGAGAGAACCTCTGGTGGCAGAGCTCTTTCAGATCTTATGGCACTGGTAATGACTGGGGCTTGTGACTCGCCCTCTCTAGAGACATCTGGTCCCTGGGGATCCCCTCTGGTCTTAGAATGGAAATTTTTCTCTCACTCATCAGGAGAGAGATCTTCCTGGCAGACAGGTACAGACAACAGTGTATCACAGTTTATGGAGTGTTCCCTACTCCACTTGTGGGACAAGTGTCAGCTTCAGGACATAACTGTCTTCTGGTAACAGCTTTTGAAAGAGCTCTTTCTGGAAGTGAGACAGGTCTTTGCTGGCTGGTCATGAGGTTTGGAAAATGCTTGTCTGTAGATCTGACTTTACCTAGCTTTTCAGTAGTTACATTTATACAAGATTTTCAATACAGAAAACATAATTGCTTGTCTGTCCCTGAAAGTGAAAATGGAGCTGTAGGCTGTAGTGGGAGTGATAACAGACTGCTCTTTGTGGAAAAATCTTTAAGGAGAACTTAGCAGCCAGGCTGACAAATTTGATTCTGAGTAAGTGCTTTAATTAGGTTTCACACTCCGAAGGGAGAGGAGCAATTGCAAAATCAGAATGAAATTATTAATTTGTCCCTTTTGTTCTTGGAGGCAATTGTTTTTGAACCAGTCATACATGCTACAGATTTTTCCTACTCAGACTTAAGTTAAAAAGCCCACGCTTTTGGCCTGTTTGCCCCATTCAGAAAGGTAACTGCAGCCAGCCTTGCTACTTTGCAGACAAATTTCCAGTATACTAAATGTAAATTTTACCTTTGTAAGGACATTGGCATTGAGCCACAGATGAAAGATGATCCTAGAAACATTATTTCTTTGACGCTGAGAAACATTACTTATTCTGAAAATGGCTTAGATATACAGCTTGAGCCTGCTGTCTACATAATCAGTGTCAAAACTCCTTCTTCCTTCAACAGGAAACAAACCAAGGTCTAATTTAGTGCTACTATGTCTAACTGTCACTCTGGGTAGCAATAACATAAACAGCTGCTTTCACAGTGCTACAGATGCAGGTAGGAGTGATCACTCGCATGAAAAGTGAAATGTATCTCAAGGAACAACATCACTAACTCTCAATTCAAAAAGCCACTTAAGCTCAGTGTTATTCTGAAGCAGATATGAAGCGCTATCAATCAGTCTATCTGTAAAAGCATCTTCATACTCTTTCCTGTAAGCTGTAGTCTCTCAAGTACGAACAGTACAGCTCACTGAATTAGGCAAAGTCCTTATGCTAAAATCCTGAAAAAGGTATTTTTTTAATCTTTACCTTACCTTGTGTGAAGATGTTACCTGATAGCTTACAATAACTTGTTATTGAAGCTTTTAAAGTTAGTGTCTACTTAGACCTTTTATCTGTATATTCTAAGGCGAATAAAAAGGAACTAGGTGACATATTTGGAAAACTGATACAAGTTTTCACGATTAATTTCTGTACTGAAGGGCAAAAGCTTTCAGAACTGCCAAAAGTCTGAGTTTCTCTTTCAAAGCATTAAAGATTATGAAGGAAATTTTTCCCACAATCATTTAGAGAAGCTGCAGCTGGTTGATAGTAATCCTAAAGTAATAAATAAATAAATGAAACCCATTCATGAGAGGGTTATTTAGCTGGGTTATTAGCCATATCCATAGACAGTTTCACAGCACAATAGAGAAATGAAAATAAAAAGGATGAAGAAGTAAATGTGGATTTAAGCTGCAATCATTTTTCTGAAATTAAACCGTATTGTTTAGAAATGTAACACGTTATTTTCCTCATCATGTCTAGTAGGCCATGTAAAACCAGGTTAGTTTCACACTGCTTTCTCTGTTGCTTTGTTATCCAGGTCCACCTTAACATGTGGAAATAGGCAGTTTCCTTCTGGTCAGCAAAACACAGAGAACCTTTGCTCAACACTGCTGTATTTCCTACAGAAATGCTGTAGCTGAGATCCTGATAAGTGTGATGGTGACTCATTGAAAATTATATATCTGAGACCTTACAGCCAGGCTAGATCACTCATACTCATCCTAGACAGTGCTTCATTCTTCCACAGAGGACAGCATTGTGCACGTGGAGTATCCATGCAGAAATTCATCCTTCATCATTAAAAAATAGGACTGTATCCTCAGTGCCACACTTAACTTAGTCAAAATGTGTTCCCCAATGAAGGAATTGAAATGTTTGCAAGAGTAAGGATTTAAAAGCAGAAAGCAGGCAACTGTTTTGACTCTTAATCCTTGCTGTCACTGTACAAGCCTGCCTTTTCTGTTACTGAGAAGAAAACGGAGTCCTTGCATGTGATAGTCAAGCCAGTTCAGCCAAAACTGCAGCTCTTGCGCTACACTGATAGCTCACTTCACAATTACATGAGTGCATGGACAGTAATGGCAATGTATGGATCACAGTTTTTTTTAAGCTATCTATACAATTACAGTATGAAAAACTTGATGAGAATTGTCATTCTTACTTATTTTAAATCTCTTTCCATCTCCCCATAAACAGTAATAAGCAGTTTGAAAAGTAAATCAGTGTCACTTCATTTTTTAAAAAGCCTGCTTTGTGCTAACTGCAGATATGCCTGTGACAGTTAGCAAGAGATAAAACTGCACACACAGACAACACTGCAACTACCCAGTTCCTCGCAAAATAGCGTCTCTGATTCCAGGCAGTGATACCTCATCTGGTACCCTAAAAGAATCACAATAGGGTGCTTGCCCAAAGCCTAGGGAAGCTAGCAGAGAGGTCTGCTTTGACTTCCACTGAGTTTGGGTCACAGCAATGGCTAACAGATAACCCATCCATTAGACTTCAGTCCATAGGAAGCAGTGAGGCAGGTATTCAACTAACAACCTGAACACTATGGCATACAACACTGCTACCTAGCAACTACATGTTCAACCACAGAAGGGGTATTTCCAAGGCTGACTGAGACACATGAACATCTCTGCACCATGAGGGAATGAGACAGAGGCCCAGGCTAGGCACCACAGCAGCCAATATCACAAGCTCTAAGGATAATTTGAGACAGTCACAGGGGAACAGCACAGGAAGGGGCACCTATTTCTGCGTAAATGCGACATTTTAAATACCTTTTTAAGCATAGCAGCTCATCATCTCTAAGAAACCTGAAACTAAGCCATGAAATGCATCCTGCACAGTAAGATCAGTCCTGTTTTCCACACCCTAATCCCAAGAGCTTGAATAAATACGGCAGGTAGAAAAGGCTCTCTCCAGCCTGATTATACTTGAATAAGTATTCAGTCACAGCCACAGCTGCTCTCTGTTTAAGTCTTTCAGCTCCCAAATCCCTGAATGCACAGTGGTTCCACAGCTGGTGGAAAGCACCAGCCATCAGCACGGCTCAGCACCACCCGCAAAGGCAATTCAGAGGCCTCAGGCTTGGCCTGAGCACATAGAGAAGGAGACTTTCTCCACGAAGTCCGGTCTCGGAATACTTGGTTTGGAGTACTAAATGGCATAAAGGCACAGACAGATCCTTATGTACTCATTACAACAAAAGCAGGGTCTATGCTGGGAGCATTTAATAACAATCTTTTAGGCCACCAGTAGACTTTTGCCAGGCAAACTTAAATAGAATAGAATCATAGAATAGTTAGGGTTGGAAAGGACCCTAAGATCATCTAATTCCACTGATCTACCCCTGTCCCTCAGTTCCCTAGCCCCATCATAGAAGACCACCAAATTGGCAGGCATGATCTCCCCTTAGTGAAGCCATGCTGGCTGTCACCAAGCACCTTGTTGTTTTTCATGTGCCTCAGCATGCCTTCCAG
>JAOEHY010009101.1:0-17522 GCA_025447955.1 Psilopsiagon aurifrons
CCATCAGTTCCGTAGCCCCATCATAGAAGGCCACCAGATTGGTCAGGCAGGATTTCCCCTCAGTGAAGCCATGCTGGGTGTCACCAACCACCTTGTTGTTTTTCATGTGCCTCAACATGCCTTCCAGGAGAATCTGCTCCAAGGTTTTGCCAGGCACAGAGTTGAGGCTGACTGCTCTGTAGTCCCCCAGTTCATCTATTTTCCCCTTCTTGAAAATGGGGGTTATATTTCTCTTTTTCCAGTCATTGGGAACTTCACCTGACTGCCATGATTTTTCACCTGTGTGATTTCTGTACCTAAACACTTTGTTCTTATCTTTTTATATGATAATCTGTTCTTTGTTTGGGTTTCAAGGTAACTGTACCCTTGTGATACAGAAGCACGTGATCATTTGTGTAAATATAGGCATGTTTAAGGATGGCAGTGCACCCTATGAACCTTATAATATATTCCATCTCACTCTGACATTTGTGCCTAGGTTGTTTTTCTTGTATTAAACATTTCTCCTGTATTCCAAACAGTATTATCTCTCTTGGTGTATTTATGGTATTGTTCGTGCTAGCTGATCCAAAGTGGCCACAAAAAATGCTTTTTTAGTGTTCAGGTCATTCCTATTGCAAGATGTGTATTCAGACCTTTTACAACACAAAGCTTAATATAGTTTTATTTCCCAAACTTCCACACTTCGTATGTAAGAAGCAATTTGTACTTGGTGAGTCAGTGCACTGGGCATTGAGGTAGTAACTGCAAGGAAAAGCAGTAATACCAGACTGAAAGCATCCGTGGTATGAAGGTGCTACAGCTGCCTCCTGATTGAAGTAGCAAAAATGCTTTTGTCTCAGTGGCATTGTTTGTTAGTTTCTGGTTTCTTTTAAATGAGGGAGCGAAAGCTTATAGTCAGGTTGCTGGATAAACCTGCTGCAAGGTGTGTAAATAATTGAGCTAACCTGGACATCCTTGGATATTCGCTGACCTAGAGAGTACAACAAAGGAAAACCTGTTACTTTAATAATCCAGACATGCTGTGGGTTGTGCTCATGGAGGAGCTGAGTGGTACCAAAAGTATGAAGATTGGTCTGTGCCTTATGTCCAGTTTTGGGAAAAATAGTTGTGGTGCAGAGATGCAAGTCTGGCATATTGTTTTATGATTAAAAACTAGCAAAGTGACTTTCAGTGGCTTTACGTCTATTTTCGTGACTATTATTACTTCAGTGGTTGAGCTGGTTAATTGGAGACATTTCAGAGAGGCTTCAAAATAAATGTGTTTTGATATCTGCTTTTAAGGTTATTCAGGAAAAATAATCTTATGAAAGCAGATTAAATGCAGTAAAAGGCTACTACAATTGCCACTTTTTTGTTATTTTTGGTAATGGTGTGCTATAACAGGCGGGTGAGGAACGTTCATGCAGCAAGAGATTTAGTGGTTCAGTCTTACTTTAAAAGACTGAGGCTGGATGGTGTAGGGAGAGGCTAAAAAAGGCCTCTTTTACAAAGTTAGAAGTGAACTTTTTTATCTACCAAAAATTTTTATTTAACTAACTCCATTGCCTGGTGTTGTGATGGTACTGCATGATGATAACTGCTTTACCTCTTGAGGGTGGGAAACAGTGCCTGCCAGCACAACCGTACGTGGAACTGGAATATTGTGATTGGGATACATAAGGTTAGCAAGTTGTTTATCCTTCTGTTTATTAGAATGAATCAACACTTTTTCTTATTCAAACTTTTTTCTTTTGTAGGAATTTGTTTACCAGAAAGCCAAGTGCAAGATTTGAAAAGCAAAATGATGTGGGGTGGAAGTTGTTTGGAAAAGTACCTCTCAGAGAAAACTCACAGAAAGATCCAAAGAAACTGCTAAAGGTATTTAATTGTGTTCGGATTAGAGGTGAATATGGAGGCCGGTTAAGTTTATGATGTGTATGCGTACCATTGAAGCGTGTTTGAATTGCACACAATTTCTTGGGCTGTATCAAAGAAGGTTCTTCATTGAAATTTTACCTCCATTCTGACAGTGCTGTTCAAAAGAATGTGTTCTACAGAATCAATGCGTAGAGTACTCCATGAAAACACATACTGCTCTGGTATAAAGTGCTTCATGTGAAGTTCAAGTGTATGAATGTGTATTTGGTTTTTATAATCAAGCTTAATAGGTGTATTGAAAATTTTCACATTCTTTTTGTCTCAGTCTAGCTTTCACTGGTTTGTGGCCTTTGTGTCATAGACCCATCTATAACCTACTGTTAGAAGGGAAATTGTGTTCTGCTGGGCCTTGGCTTATTTGTGCTTAAATAGCAATTGAAAATACATAAATTCAAGGTAGAACAAATGTAGCAGAGTGACCCAAGCTTGTGCTGAAATGCTAGCTTTACCCATTGCTTGTTTTCTGAATTATTTGCTGTTCATGGTGAAAATTGGGTTACTGGTTTGAAATGTTGGGACAGTGCAGTTAACTGAATGGAACAAGATTTAGTAATTTTTTTATTCCTGTACTGTTAGTTAAGCTCTGTGTGTTGAAATTGTTTATCAAAGAGATTCCTTGAAGAGAGAAAACATTTAACAGCACCAGAAACGCCAAAGAATTGTGGGTTTTGACCCATCTTCATTGCTGCTGGACTAGTTTTGAGATTTGTTTTTATGTGTATGTCTGTTGCTTATGTTTTCCAGTAGCTAGATCCATGATTTGTTAAATTTTAGCAGCTGCTTTTGAGGTCAGGGGAGGGGAGTGAAGATGTTATACAAAAGTCTTTTTAGGTCTTCCTTAGTGTGTCATGAGAACGATAAAGCACAGTGAAACCCCATTTTCTCCTTCTTTGCATGTAACTTCTCAAGCTGTAGCTTTATAACATTGTTGAAAACACCATTACAGAGGACGGGTTCTGCTACAGATGAACCCTGGTACATAGTCAATCAAATAACCTGCCTTCCCAGTGGGAGAAATCCTGTGACATCCAGCTATGTGGTCAGTGGTCTATGAGGTGCTTTTTCACTGAGCAGAAAACCTCTTCTTTCAATCTGTCTCACTTGATCTGGGGTTTTTGGATGTGGGCATTTTGTGTGCCTGAGGCTTTTATTGCATTTCATTCAGTTCTTGCTTCCCTCTTCAAAATGCTGTGGGAAGAGGAGGATTTGCATGGAGAGAGACCCTGTAGTAAAATCTTGAAACCAGGTGCTGTGTGTGAAATGAGGATGTTTAACTTGGGGTAAAGTGCTCTGGAAATGTTGGTGTGATGTGTGACTGTTCGTATCTGCAACCAGGCTGTTAATCTAAGTGAAGTTCAAACACCTTATGGAAGTTGTCATTATGATCAACCATTCTGACTTTATCTACAGCTTTCTTGATACTGTTAACAGTTCTGAAGTCTTCAGCAAAGATTTTTGATGGCACAGTTAGTTGAAGGGGCTTAAGACTCACCTTATTGTAGTCATCTGTTCTTTGATAAGTGGGTAAATAATTTATTACTGTCTCGTGGCTGTTGCTGGTGCTGTGAATATTTTTTTTTTTAGATCCAAACTATCTTACATTGAGAGTATTCAGTTACTGTGGTTTAACCCCAGTTGGCAAATAAGCCCCACACAGCTGATCTCAACACACCCTGCAGTGGGATGGGGCTAAAAGTGAGAAAACTTGTGGATTGAGATGAAGACAGATTAATAAGGAAAGCAAAAGCCATGCATGCAAGCAAAGCAAAGTCTGGTGTGGCTGCAGTACCTTCAGAGATACACCTGCTGCAGCAGACCACAGCCATAACCACAGCCGCAGATATGTACCCACTTTGGCATGGATTGATCCATGGCTATCGAGACCTTGGGAAGTCCTGCTCCTACATGGACTCACCCACTAGTCACAGTCCTGTTGGCCTGAGTTCACACTGGAGTTTTAGTATGGCAGCAATGCCCAGGCACATGGCCATTGCTGTTATCAAAATGTTCCCAGGCGCAGCAGAGTGAGGTGATAAGTACAGTGTGCAGCAAAAGCAAAAACCACCCACTAATGAGCACTGTGAACTCCATGCAAGCACAGTAGCCTGTCAATTAATAGCTAAACAGAATAATAGCTATAAATTTGAACTGGCACATTTCCATCAAATCTGTCACTATCTTGAGCCCTTCGAGCCGCGTGTTGGGCACCAAAAAGGACTGTCGTGGTTTAATCCCAGCAGGTAAATCAGCCCCGCACAGCCAGTTGCTCATTCTCAGTGCAGCTGGTTGGGGAATAGAATCAGAAGAGTGGGTTGAGATAAAAACAGTTTAACAGGTAAAGCAAAAGCCACACACACAAGCAGAGCAAATTCATTCCCCTCTTCCCATGGGCAGGCATCTCCAGGCATGCAGGGCTCCATCATGGGTAACAGTTACTTGGGAAGACAAATGCCATCACTCCAAATGTCCCACTTTGTTCTTCCCCCAGCTTTACATGCTGAGCATGACACCATATGGTATGGGATATCCCTTGGGTCAGTTGGGGTCAGCTGTCCCAGCTGTGTCCCTCCCATCCTCTCATGCACCCCCAGCCTGCTTCCTGGTGGGGTGGTGTGAGGAGCAGAAAAGGCCTTGGCTTTGTGTAAGCACTGCTCAGCAATAATGAAAACATCTTTCATTTACTAACACTGGTTTCAGCACATATCCAAAACAGAGCTTCATACCAACTACTATGAAAAAAAATTAACTCTACCCCAGCCCAAACCAGGTCATAAGTGTTCTTAGAACATTACAGCTTTGAATGGTTTTAATAAATATGATAGAAAAAAGTGACAGTTAAAGAATAACATGCTATGGCATCCAGTCATTAGTGAGTTTCTGGCAAGATTGCAATTCTGAAACAGTTCTTCAGTGCCTCTTGGATAACAGTAACTAATTCTTCCTAATTTATTTTGAAGTTATTTTTGACATGTAGACTTTCTGAAACATGAGCAATGCTGTAAATCAGTGATTGAGCCTCACCAGCAGCCAAAAGCACATCCTGATTTAGGTTACCTCTCACAGGTTGCTTTGACAATGTCAAAGTAGCATTTGTATTGCAGAGGTTTTTGGCCATTTAGAGGAATGCTTTTAGCCATTTGGTTTGCACCTAAAGAACTTGTGTATGTGTAGGTGGAGGAGGTGACAGTATATGGCTATAGTGACGATGCCTATTGGCCAAGAACAGCCCTTCCTTCTTTGTCCCTGGCAATGTTCAAGGCCAGGCTGGAAGAAGTCTTGGGTGACATGGTCTAATGTGAGATGCCTCTGCCCATGGCAGGGGTTTGGAACTAGATGATCTTAAGATCCTTTCCAACCCTAACTGTTCTGTGATTCTGGAAAAAGGAGTACTAGGTCAGAAGAATAAATGTCATTGCTCTATTACTGTATTTTATTGTCAAGGCCAGAAGAGTAGGTCTTTAGCTCATGTATTGAAGAATGTGGAGTTATGCAGTGAGCTGTGGAACTTCGGGAGATGGGAAAGGTTCTAGGAAATGATTTTGGTAATGATTTGCACTTCTTCCTGTGGGGCATGAAGCAGATTTTATAGGTGGCTGTTAATTGTACTTTATGAATGCTCTTTGTGAAATTTGGCTTGGTTTGTTGTTTTAATTTTATTTACTTTACTTCCCAGAAGTGATGGAGCCTTTCCCAAAGCTGAGTGCAGTGGGAGTTACACTTGTGTTATATCAACAGAGTGCCTCAAAAGCCAGCTGTTTGGGGGTGCAAAGTTAGTGACTGTTTTGGAGCTTTAGACTCCATATTTTGATCACCAGTGTTTTCATGGCTTGACACTGTCTTACACAAAGAGGTGTGGAACACTATTACATGAGCCTATTAATATGGGAGCTGGGTCTTGAGGACTGTGTGGAGAGTTGTGAGGTCCTGAACAATGATGGTAAAATCGTGGTTTTTAATTGAGCACTGTCAGCTCTATGTATTGTGTGAAGTATGTAGAGCACACAATGGAAAATGTCACTGAGACACAAGGGACTAATTAAAAAATTCAGTATTCTTTTACCATAATGTTTTACCATATGTGTAACTTCCTATATACTTAAAGAAAACCAAACTGGAGGGAGAACAGTGAAGTTCTTCAGACATCATGGGAAATTATCAGGGTTCTGAACCCTGCTGTCTGTTGATCTTTTAAGCTAACACAGTGATATGTAGCAGTAGTTGCCTGTCACTCCGTACCGTGATTTTCTGATTGTATTACACAACTGGGCTTGTGCAGACTGGATAAGAAATAGACGTTGCTCATATGCTGTTGGCCAGTTATCATGGGTATTGCATCCTTCTTGTAGTACACTTTAGGCCCTCTGCCTTCTGCATGTGCGGGATTATCTGACTTTGTTTCTAGGGTTCAGTGTTCCAACAGACTTATTTCTAATGTCTTGTGCTGCTGATGTGATGTACAAAAAAATTGTGTGTTAGCATGCCCTTGTGGCTAAGTTTTCATCACTGTCTCTTGGGCATTCATCTGGATTTGTACTGAAAAAGTACTCGGTGCCCTGTTAAAGGATTTACTGCCAGGCTTCTATGAGTCCTGAACTTCCAGAAGTGGTGGAGGTGTAGATGACGCCATCCTTCCGAGCTTGACTCTCTCCCTCCTGTTCCAGTTCCTGCCTCTGTTGGTGCTGGTATTTGAAATAGGGGCCATGTATTGAGCAAGAGCTTTTCTATTCTCTTTCTGCTCAGGTTTGTCTTACTGATTCTTTTCAAGGATAAAGACCCAAACGTACTCATACCAAAGAATCCAGATCTTCCTGCAGGTTGTCTGCTCACAGCAAGATTGTTGTCTATTTGGTGAAATACTCATTAGGCTATAGAGGATGTGCCTAACTACAGAGGCTCTTGAGCAATGTTTCTATTAGCAAAATCTTGATCTAAGTTAATTCTGAAAGGCAATTTAGGGGGAAGGGGATACATTCTTCATTGTGTTTTTGTTGGGTTTTTTTACTTGATTATGGTTTCCCATCTTGAAAAAAGGAAAAAATTCAGATTGCGTTTAACTTGTTTAGACTATCAAAAGTTATTTGGATTATTGAAGATGCCACAAAGGATCGTGACCATCATAGAGGTATGGTTTGTATCAAGTTTCACACACCTGGGGGAATCTATACTGGGTATGAAGCACTGTGCACAGGAGCTAAGGTGACAGCCACCAAGCAGTCCTTTTTCAGGCTGGATTATTTTGCTTGTGGACAGGCATCAAAGAAATCCTTTGTCATTAATTAGAGCCCTGTGAGTATCCCATTAATTTGGCTGCAAACACCTGTAAGGAGTTCATCGGTATGTTCGTGGTTCCGTGTTCTGATACCTTTATTATATGGATGAAAGAGGTGGTTTTGGTTTGGTTGGGTTTTTTTCCAGCATGAGATGAACAAATTTGACTGCAAACTTGAATATTATCGTCTGAAAATAAGGATGATGTACTTGTGTATATGCACGTTTTAAACATACAAAGGGATCAGTCTTAAAAATACATTCTTATTGTACATTGTTCTGATACTTTCCCCATAATATTCTCATCTGGGATTGAAAGAAATCTGCAAGGAATAATGTAACTTTAAGATTTGTACTTACGTGAAGTACTGAAGGCGGGGAGGGGAAGTAATTGAGCTGTGAGATGGTTAAAATTTGATCTTAGAAATGCCAGTTCTTACTTCCTTCCTGCCTTCTACTTGTAAAATAAATGAGGAAAAACTCCAGACCCTCAAACTTCAGATGCCATTCACAAGCTGAGCATTGTTATACCATGACTGAAGATGGCTGTACTGTGTAAGGCACATACGCTGAGGTGGGCACACTGTGTAAGAACTAGCATTGTAGCATTTTTTTCCCTCTGACGAAAAGAATGGTCAGACAGGTTTCTGAGCATATAAGCCTTTTCTCAAATCCTATAAATATTCTTCTGACAGCACTCACTTGTTCAACTACTGTATATACGGCATAGCATCATACTCCAGTTTAACTATGTGGCAATTAAAATCACTCCAACTAAGTTGCTGTTTGTTATACTTTCAATGCTGGTAACATATAGGAATGGTAGTCTTTTGAAGAAGAATCAATATTGACATACGCTCATACGCTAAGGTTGGAATGCTTTGCATGACCATCAGGAATTTTTGTACATTTTTTTTATCCAGTGAAATGTTTTAAGGCTTGAAAGCTGTCAGGGCACGTAATCTGGTCTGAGAAGCTGGATGTGCGTTTACAATGGAGGTTTGCATGATTCAATTTTTGTATCAATTATCTTCAGGAATCCTGCTTTGGAAGAACTGGTTGTGCCAGTTGCTTCTGTAATTGATGCATGAAAGGTACTGAAAGTCAGATGACAGTGCTTCACTGTGAGTAACCACCCAAGTTAGTCTCTTCCCTTCCAATAGGCTGTAGAGCTGAGCTGGGTTTTGTGGCCGCTGTTTCTCTCAGGAACCCTTTCAAGAAAATGTAACATTGTTCTTGGCATATGGTTTGGTTGTCTCTTCTGGTGTGATCAATCTTCACAGAACTTGTTTGCAGCTGGCCAGTCAAGATCTTGTGTATGAAGAGACTAATGTGTACAGAGGAAAGTCAGATTTTAGCTGTACCCTAGAGACATGTTACAGGGGTCCTCCCCCAAAGGAGCAGCTTAAATGACACTACTTTTTTCTATAGGGTATGTCCCTCTCCTCTGTTTTGTAAGATGAAAATCCTTTTTTTTGATCAGTGCATATTTTTTTTCCCTTCCAAGTGCGCTGTGACCCCGTGAAGACTATTCAACTTAATATGAATTCCAATAGGAGCTCAATGGGATGCCTTCATATTCCTTGAGTTTCAATACCAGTAAAATTCAGCACATATAACACTTAGGGCCTTTCAATAGCAATCTTTGCTCACAAATTCAGATGTAAATATGTAATGATCTCATTTGCTGATATCCCAAACCAAAATATTTATAATTTCTAATGGCAAGTCCTTAATAATGAAAAGTAGCTGTGACTTTTACCATAGGGATTGTCATCTTCCCAAGCTTAGAAGGGTTTCTGTTCTGCACGCCATAGTGCACTCTAGGAGGGGGGAGAGCCATTTTTTTTTTTTTTTCTTCTTTTCCTATAAGGATAGGATTAAAATAAAGGAATTTCTGGGGAGTTGGATTCCTGCCATGAAGCCACCAGTGATGGAGGCAGTGGAAAACTGCAGGGGTTTATAGGCAGCAGTGGATAACAAGTTTGCCTGTGGAGGCAAACCCAGAGGAGGCCCCAGGAGCAGGTGTGCAGTAGGTGGAGTGGCAGCCTAAGAGCTTACAGCCAGGCTTTGCAGTACACCTTGCTGCTTCTGCCCTTACACTGCAACAGAGACACCCGAGTCAGGTTGTTCAGCCTTGATGATTGCATTAATACAATATTGCTTTGATCATAAAACTGTCAACAGTGTGCTCTCAACACCTCCTACCAAACTGCTTTGGGCTTTTCTTGTTTTCAAATCATTCCTTTATTTGTTTCTTCTGAGAAGAAGGAGAGATGGAAAAGCCTCATTCTTTTTTTGGTACCAGTGATAAGATTTCCAACTGGGCTGCCTTCAGCTGGTGGCACAACAGGCTTTCTTTTAGGAATGATGCACTAACAGGAAATAAATCAATGTGATTTACCAATTATGTTTTTCTGTAATTAGATCATGACTACACATGGGATCAATATTCCAGTCAATTAAAATCAATTGTACTTAAGAGGCTTACTTTGCAGCATATGATAAAGTGAAAATGAGCTCTTGAAACAGCTAAAAACATTGCTTGATGCATAAGTGATACTTTTTTATGGGCTGAATAGTTAAGTTTATAACAGTACTCAAGGAAATTTTTGTAATTGCTTTGGGTCAGTTATCATTCAAATCAATCCTCACTTGATTTTCCTTTTTTTAAGCTATAATCTTAGTTGATTAATAAAAGCACTTTACTCCGAGTCTGTATTTCAGCTGGAACCTGTTAGGTAGAAAAGCATTGCCAGCTACAGCACCCAGCAAGAGATACTGAAATTATTCCAGCCCATGCTATAAGCAGATGGGAAGAGCTACTGCTGAGAGCAGTGTGTTTTATTTGGGGGGAGAGGTGGGGAGCCCCAGGGAACAGGCCACTGAGTGCTGATGTGTGGAGGATCTTGTGCAGCTCCATATGTAAGAGTGCTCCAGATGGGAGCTGTGCCACGTGCCTGGCTGCTGCCACATGTCCCACTCCTGCATCCGCAGTGCTCTGCTGATGGGGTGGCAGTTGTCTAAAAATACTCAGCTGTTCCAAGGGTTTGTCCTCACTGCTTTATGCTGCAATCAGATGGTCCATTCAGCGCCTTTTGAAGAGGAAGTGGTTGGTTCAAACTGGCTGCTGATTCAAGCAGGAGCTAGATCTACAGTTTTGAATGAAGTATTGCTTTCTGCTCACATTGAGTTTGTCTTTGGATAGATCACTGGGTAAATCATTGTGACTGATAGTTGTAGTTGTTAATGGTGAGGTGGGTGTGTGCATAGAGACTTCACTCAAACTTTAAAGCATTCTAGGCTATAGAATGCATTTTACTGTTCTGCAGTAGAAGTCCGAGGGTGTAAATGAGTCACTTCCTGTGTTCTCCTTTTCTGGGTTCATTTTTACTTGTCAGCATTCAGAAAGGCAGGATTTAGGTCTGCCATGGTTTGCCTGAGTTCCTCCTTTTAATAACAAAGAAACAAGAGTTTCTTTGCATTGCAATTGCAACACAAGAAAGAGTAGTTACTGTAGTTAAAGACTAACCTATGCTTATTCTTGTTGCAGTCTCTAGAAATAAAGGTGTAACTCTAATTTTCCCACTTAAGAACTACAACCCAAAACTTACCGATTGCCTTAATGCACTGCTGTTTCATGTCAGTGCTGAAGTCCTAAAATACCTTTTTACCCCCCAAGAAGAACTGTACTGAATAGATTATTCAGCAATTCCAGTAGGCTGTATTACTCAACATAGTGTGTTGCCCATGTCCCAACTTGAAAATGACTGGCCTCAAACTAATGTATTATCATATTTAAACAGATATAGCAAGAGTAATAGCTTCCATCCACAGTAAATGAAAGGGTAACTTAATACTATGGCAGGATTGTTCCTGAGTATTTTAATAATAAAAGACTGCAATATGAGCCACCCAGGTATTGTAATCTAGCAGAGTCTAGCGGCCAAAGTGCTGATGCTGTTGGAACTGCTTCCCTCATGTTATGGACATGTGAAAGCACAGAATGTGTTAAGGATATATAGCTTGTGGGAAATAATGAGCTTTGAGTATCACTTTTAAAAGTTATGACAAGTTACAGAGTATTATTTGTAAGGAAGTGAGAGGGTTTTTTTCCTCCTCCATTTCCAGTTTTAAAGGTTTTGGTTTAGTTTTATTACTCTCTAAACCTCATCAAAATTGGCTGGTCAAAAGCCCAGGAAGCTGGAAGGATCCTAAATAGGTGTAATGAGCGGTGTTTAAGGACAGGTATCTCCTGTCTGGGATAAAGATACTAAGTAGATAGAAGTGTAAGGTTTGTTAGTTGTTACTGCAGTTAAAACACCAGCTGCTGGTCTCTACTGAAGGATCTGCTTGAATGCCAGTGGTACGTTTTAGGGAAAATGCAGTTAAAAATAAGTTTAAAGCTGTCATGTGATCATGAAGCTTGTTTTAATAGAAGCAGTCACTTTGTAGCTGATGCTTAGCATTGGGTGCAGTAAAATTCACCTGGCACAGAATATTTTTGAATGCAGGAAGCCACAAATTGATGGGAAACTGGTTGACTTCTGAGGATGAAGTACAGAGCTCTTCCTGCCCCCACAATTTCAAGGCCAGGGAAGGCAACTTTGCAGAATTCAGAAGACCAAATGCATCTGTGGAAGTTTGTTTTCACTTGCTGTTACATGAGAATTTAACATGCAGCTGGCATTTGTGTCTGCTAGTGCTTATAGGAAGATACTGAAACACCTACATCTTCGTGTAGCCAGTAAGTTGTTTCAGTGTAGTAACCTACCATGCATGCTGATACACAACACAGGAGGCTTTTGGAGTATTTTGCTCCCTATGGATTTTTTGGATAAACCTTGAAGTCTGTAGAGAGCAAGCCTGGAAATACTGGCACACGTTGCATTGCTAAAACACTTGGCACAACATTACTTTGAAGCAAAACTGGAGACAAATCCTTAAAGGCCTTTAAATACTGTGGTGGGACTGCATATCCTAATAGGAGACTACAGTTTGTGTTGCTGAAATGTAAAATTGAGAAAGCCTTGCTAGACTTCAGTATGTATTGTGTTAAACAGCAGTAAGCTCCCAAGAAACCTGAGCCAAAGGTTTTCTTTGTCTGTTTTCCAGTTTATACATCTCAAACTTCATCAAAAATTAAAGAATGGCTGAGCGGTGAAGGTTTTGAAAGGCTAACTTTTGTCATGCTTACTACTAACAACAAGCAAAGCTGATGTTCTTTGACTCTGTAAAATGGAGTTACTGTATGTGTATTACTGGAAACCCTGAGGAGCCAGATGTAAGGATTATAAAAAGCCAGACTGGTCCTTTTTCCTTAAGTGTCCTTCTGAAGAAAGACTGGGAAAAGATTTCTTCAAATCTTAGATTCTTATTCTCCTCCTTTCTCTCAGGACACTTAATCTCATTTTTCAACATGATTTTATTACACAGTTTTTGTGCCTGTTAGTAATTTCCATGTCAAAATGTCTTTTGCTTTATTGAGATGTCTCTGTAGCATTGCAGAGTTCAGTGGAAGCAGTTTCATGAATATTAAAGCCTGGAAATAGTCATTGTATTAAGATAGACTGTGAAGGTATGTTGCCTTCCTTCATGTATTTATATTTGTCTGTAGCTTTAAAAAGCTACAGTCTTTCCTCCTCAAGACTGAACCTTAAGTGATAAAGATTATATTCAGGAAAATGTACATTGTGATCCAGGTTTTGTGAAATAAACACAGGATGCACTTGAGTCCACCAGTCTGAGCAGATGATGAGTGATAGCATGACACACACCATCAGTATAAGTACAAAAGAAGCTTTATTAGACATGTGAGATATTGGCACTAGTAACTGCTTCATGGGTAATTTTGGGGATCAGGGAAGCAAACGCGGATGTAGAAAACCATTCAAACAGGCCTTAGTGCAGTAGACTTACCATGTTGCTTTTGTGTCATTTCTAAGGACAGACAAGTATCAAACTTGGAAAGGCCAGAGATCCTGAGAGATGCACAGGTAAGGGAGCAGAATAGAAATGAGCAGAGGGATTTGAAAAGAGGGATGGGGAGAAGTGGAATTATGGTTAAAAGTATCAATTGGAGTATCTTTCCTTACACTAGTTTGGTGTATGTACTGAAGTCATATAGCTAAGTACGAGCATGCACATACTTAACCTACACAGGCAGCTGTTTGCAAACAGTAACTGTATGCTGCAGTGGGTATCTGAATGGCATAATAATACCAGTTATACATTGAGAAGTAGATGGCATTCCTGGGTGACTTTTACACTGTCTTGAAGATTGCAAGTACTTGAGGTCATATTTGCAACTGATTTGAGAACTTGCAAGCTAAAATGCCCTATTCCTGTGACTCCTTTCCTATATCCTGGGGTTAACTTGGTGCTTTGGCCATTTGAGAATGGTGTCAGGAATAGAGTCCTTTTATTTCTGTGTCACTCAGAATGGGGGGAACAGTTCTGACATGCTCCACCAAAGAGCATGTTATTTGAGACTGGATCAGAAAGAGAAGTTTTCTTCTGCAATCATCAGCACTAATGTGAAACGTTGGAAGAAAAAGTTGCTGAGATTATTTGGAAGGCTATGGTGCTGGGGCTATGCAGAATACTGAGGTTAAGAGATCAGTGAGCAGCTGTACAGTTTATGTAAAAATATGTTTCTACATATCCAGTGTAATCCAAATACCTGGAATTGACATTTAAGGCATAAACTGGAAGCAGGTGTTGGTAGTATTTTATACTGGCAGATGTTCATTAAAAACAGAAGTGAAATAACCATTTAGCTTGTATTCTCTTGCTCAAGCACTTACCAGATGCTTGCCCTGCCAGCAGCCTTTTGTGTAGATGTTTCCGTTTGTTTGATACTGCGGCATACGAGATGGCATCAGTATATGGGGAAGCTGTTTGTATATGCAGATATCCTTTTCAGCGATGTGAGTAGCAGGGGCTTTTTGTTAGTGTGACTCATCTTGGAGTCACTCGTGACAGTACACTGCACATTCTGATGGAAGATCCTATATTTGACAATAAGGAGCTGTTCTCAAGCCTGTGGTTCATAGGTATGCTTTGTCTCAGTACTTCACATATAGGGAACTATTCTAGGCCCCTTCCCCTTTTTCTGTTTTTAAATAAAGCATGTCACTCTATATGAACCAAAAAGCACTTACATTATTTACATATAGCACAAATGAAACATGAACCCTGAAGGTGAGAACCATCTGATGCGTAGCATGTTGCATGATTAGAGGTGACAGACTCCAAACCAGCAAACTGTTACTCTTCTTGGAAGACCTAACATGGCCTTATCTGGACTTAGGTTTTAAATGTTCCTTAATTTGATGCCTCCATTGCTCAAAATATGATGCTCTAGAAATAGATATGTAAAAATTGTTCAAGTAGTTCATGACTGGAGCACAGGGCTGCAAAGCAGGGTATGTGACTTCTAGTTCTCTCTTTACTGTTAACCTTTTAGAAGATGTGTGCATGACTTTATTCATTTAACTTCAGTGTGACTGTGTGGGACCACAGTTGCAAGCCTAAGTTCTGTATCACCTGCAGTCAGAAGAGAGAAGTAGAGACTGCTAGGGGAAAATGGGGACATTTCAGAGTACTTAAATGATGCCTAAAAATAGGTAGAGGTTTACTTCATGAACTGGCTGTAATATCTTACTTTTGTTAAGTATGCAACAGGAGAATACTGTGGTACTAAAGAGGATGTCCTAGTGGAAGATAAAACTTCATGAATTTTATTTCCATCAAGTTCTGCCATCCCATTGCTGTCTTCTGCTCTGATATCCTTTCTGTAATGTAAGAGGTTTAAGTATACATATGTGGATGGGTAAAGCAAGTAGAGCTGATGGTGTTGGCACTATTAACTGTAGAACTTGCCAGATCACTTTGGCAAAGTGTGCAGGTTGAGTGTGTAACTTGGATCTTTTGTATCATTACATCAGTAACTAATAAATTAATTGCATTTCAAAATAGTTTTGCACTGGTTTTGAAGTATAAAAAGCCCTCATATGTATCCCTCAAGGAGTTGCTTGAAAGTTTAGTATCTGAGCTCAGCTGTTTGTATTCCCATTCTTTCAAGTTTTGAAGGATTGTCTCAATCTTGGTTTTTGCCTGAGGTGTTAGTCTTAAGTTTTCTTTGGTTACTGTATGTGTAAAAGCCTCTGTTAAAATTACTTTTTTTTTATGGCCTGGTGCTATGTCAAGAATCGGATCTTAGTTTCCCAACCGAAAGACTGGGTTTCATGATTTGCTGGTATCAGTTAAGCTTCTTAAAGAAATAGTCCTGCTGCTTGGTTGTTTCCTCTTCCTTCCATATATACATTGCCCCACAGCAGACATTACCAGAGGAACCAAACTGATCCAGCAAAACAGAAGGTTAGTTTTTAGCAGTATCATTTCCCCAGTCTGGTGTATTGTGCAGTCAGACAGCTACTTGGTGGCAAAAAAAACCAACGTGTGGGGCCAGGAGGGCAGTGAAGTGCTGGGTGTGCACCATCTTCAGCTTAGCTGGTAAACCACTTCATAAGAGATTGCAGATGGACAGATGGACACATAGTAGAAAGCTCTGAAGCAACAGGCAGGAAGGTTGGGGCAGTATTTAGGGAGCAGAGTCAAAACCCAGGAAAAAAACAGACATTTTCTGTTTGCTTGTGCAGTCCTGGTCCAGTGCCTATCTTGTATGCCGAATGAAGGGGAATTCCAGTGGGAAAATGTCATGTAATTAAAGCTCACACATAACTTGTTCCAGTAGCCTCAGGTACTCTTATAATCGCGCCAGCCTAAAAATAGTGACTGCTCCCAACTATCGATGTAATGTGTGGCTTGTTGTGGTTTGAGTTAGAGCGTGCTTCGCTTTTCACCCCACAGAGGCATCTTCCCCTGTCACCAGGCATCACTCCCTCCCAGGCAGTGTGTTTTGGAATGTATAGTTGATTGAGCTGCTCTTTTTGTGGATTGACAAATGGCTATTTCCTACATTCAGACAAGCTGCAATAATGTCCTACTTTCAGCCTGTGAAACTAGAGATTTAGCACAGAAATACTTGCGTCCACCTAAGGCTGCTCTTCCTCGTGATGTGAAATATTTTTTATGTTAATGACTATAATTTTACAGAAGTGTTATTTTATATGTGTGATAATTTACTGTTTCAGAGTATGAGGAAAAGCATTCGCACCGGAGGCTGTAGTGCTTTTCACTGTGGTAATAATTAGTGCTCTGACACCAGATGCTTGCATGGCAAATGTCTGTCATTGGTGGTGCTGGGAATGAGCTCAGATACTGTTAAGCATTGAGCTGTTCCTTACTGGTGTAATATTGCTGCGCCCATGAATTAGATGAGAAGTCACAGGTTTAAAACAATAACTGATACAAGAGCTGGTAACTTTGAGAAATAACTTACCTCAGTTTTTATAAAACCATCTCTTGAAAGTGGAAAACTGAAGTGAATTTGGTTGTCTTAAGGTTGATCCTCACTGCTGTTTTGTGATTCAGGATCAGGCTTTGATAAAGGCCATGAGCAGCAAATGCAGCCTGGCCAACTGCAAACCTTAACCTCCTACAGTGAGATTAAGGAATAAGAAATCCTTAGTTGAGTGTGGTGAAAAGAACAAGTAACAGTTGCAGATGAATAGACCGTCGGATAAAATGTGAGTCTGCCAAAGATGGTGCCACAACTTGGGTACGTCCCCTGAGTTAGCAGAAGACAGAGGGGAAAATGGCAAGCTTAATTCATCTGTATTGAGCCAAATACGTAACAAGATGTGATGTGGAAGCTGTCTGAACTGTGGAAGACATTTATATATATATATCGTTTAGAGCTGTCTGAGGAGGACAGAGCACGAGTTGCACCGAAAAGATGCTGTTCCTTGGGGACTGGTTTGAGGGTTTGTTTGAGGGCAGGAGAGCTGTACCCGCACTCGGGACAGCTCCAGGGGCTGGCTCCCCAAGGAGCCCTGTCCGTACCCGCCACCAGCAAACGGACCGGGAGCCAGGAACGGGAGCACGAGTGTGGGTATCCAAACCGAGAGAGATGCCGCCTTGTCAGGAATGCAGCTGCGCCCGCTGCAGCTGATTCTGGGCAGCTGTGTGCAGAAACGAACATGCCTGTGGCTAATGCGCGTTCCTCGTGCGAGGTTTCGGTTACCCTCCTTGGACCTACAGCTGCATGGGGCTGGCAAGCGCGGCTGGGCGCGGAGCCGGGGCCTGTGCCGGGAGGGGCCGGGCGCCGGGCGTGCTCAGGCAGCGCTGGGATAAAAAGGGATAGAAAGCAAAGCCACAGGGAGAGTTGAGGCTGTGAATGCAACTCCATCACTGCTGGTGATTGTTAT
>JAOEHY010009102.1:12406-25730 GCA_025447955.1 Psilopsiagon aurifrons
AAGTAGGAAATACAGTTACTGGTGAAATAATACTACTTTAACAGTAAGAGCTTTCTAACTCACACAACAGCAAAAGTATCTTCTATATTAATTTTAGCAAAATTTCAGAGAGCAAATCAAGGAAAAGAATTTATGCAACTGAAGCAAACAGATTTCTGAAAGCAAGTGAATATTTCCAAACTCTCTTTTTGCAGCACTGACTCAGCCCAAGTGTTTTATTTGAAAACAATACTGCTGTAAATTTCTGTATTAATGGAATGCTTCTGTTTTCTCCTCAAGAAATGGTTTGTAATACAAAAGATACAGCACTATCTCACCAAGGATCATTCCACTATCTACATTTCATCCAGATATTCCAGGGGATGGCTGTGTGAATTTGAATCAAAAAGTACTGTAACAGACCTTCTGTACTATCCAAATAAATTGAATCAGAATTCAGATTAGACCAAAATTTTGGTGGAATCTCAGTAATTGCTTTTTAGTAATTTTCTCCCCAGTGAGTACACTGCTTGATAGAAGTTTCTTTTACTCAGTAATGGTGATTCTGGTTCATAAAGCAATAAAGATTGTAAAAAAAAATAAAATCTGATGGTAAAACTATTCCTAATAAAGGACCTGAAGTAGAAAACAAACAACAAAGTTTGCCGAGGATGGAAACAGCCACTTGAATGTGAATAAAACTCTAAATCCTAAGAAGGAAAGACCAGAAGACAAGTAAGACTAGAAGCTTGTAATAGTGATTTCAAACTCTCATGTCTCGAGAATATGTTTGACTCATAAGGAACTAGATTGCAAAAGGATCCATCTAGATAAACGATAACAATGAAAAAAAAAAAATCCCCCTTTCTGTTTCATCAAAGGGAAATTTGCATGATCAATGGCTTGTTGATCACGATCAGTGAGGAACATGCTTCAGGAAATGCTGAGTCATTCTTGCAGCCCCATGACTGTTTAAATTCCAGCTTACTCACCAGAGACCGAAACACAGAAGTTGGTAAACAGCAGATAAGAAGATCAGAGACAAATGAGGGAGTAAAAAAGAAAAAAAGGAATTGCTTTTTCTAGCTTTAAGCAAAATGTGCAGCCATTTCATTTCCACTTAACGAGAAGTAATATTCTGCTTGACTGTTTCACAGAAACCATTCATTAGTTTTATTTTGTATCTCTGTCTCTGTCTGGTGTTGTTCTTGCTTAAAGGCTAGATTTGTAAACTACAAACAAAATGATTCACCAGGGCAGAAAGTTATACTTTACATTTCATTCAAATTAAGAGCCTTCCAGGTTACACACTTAGGCCTCTTCCCTCCTTACAAGAATATTCCCTGTTTTTGGAGAGCCCTTAACTGTGTGTCTTACTCACCAAATTTAAAATATGACAGCAGTGCAGAAGGCCCCAGGTAGATCAGACTTGACTGCATATTCCTGTCCATAGCTTTTTGCCTGTATCTTTGAAAAACAAATTGCAGCCAGAAGCTGCCAGGCCTCAAGTAGAGAAGAATAGGTCCTATTTCCTTTCAAAATGTTCTCCTTGTACCCCCCTGAGCTCATTATTTTCATTTCTACATTTTTTACAGCTTTGTGGAAAAGAATTTAACAGAATGCACAACTTAATGGGACACATGCACTTGCACTCGGACAGTAAGCCTTTCAAGTGCCTCTACTGTCCCAGCAAATTCACCTTGAAGGGGAACCTAACCAGGCACATGAAGGTCAAACATGGGGTTATGGAACGAGGATTTCATTCTCAAGGTAATATTTTTCAGCAAGGGTGTTCTCTGAGAGACTTTAAGATGCCTATCTGTAAACCCAAATGGGCTTTATATCACAGATCCAGTGTGGCTGGAAGAGATTGAATCCCATAAACTTTGGAGGTTGTTATTAACTATTTGCATCACTTCAGTGATACATATCAGAGATCCCCAAGGTAGTGAACCTTCTCTTGGAGATCTTTCATACTAGATATCTGATAACATGCAGGTACAGACCAAGGTGGAGGAATAGATGGAGACAGAATGAGACAACATTTATGAGGAGAAAAGAAATAATTTTAGCATACTAAGTTGCTATTGTCAGGGGTTAGGGAGAATACATTCAGTAGTATGAGTGTAGAAGATTTATCAAGCCATACCAAATGTTCTTGTACTTGAGTCCAGGGCTCCCCATCCATTGATGTGAGAAGGTGTAATGTCTGCAGCACCGCAGACTTTCTCCCAGCATGTAGGTACTCTGAGATACAAATAAGAGCTTGCTGGTGGAGATTCAGTCTTGATGAAGCTGTGGCGCATGTGGTTGGGCAGGGGAATGATTGGATGACATAATCTTCTTGACTGAGGGTGTTGTTCCATTATTTTTGAATAAATGTTACAGTTGCAAGGGACTTGATTCCTAGAGGTTCACAAACCACAGCCTATCAGCTGTGGAAAAACAGACATTTTCCCCCACTCATATCTGCATCCGAGTTTATGTTTTTTTTCTCTTATGTTTGAGGTACATCATAAATTCTTTCAAAACTGACATGAACAAAAAAAGCTAGAACATTCCATGGGTCTTGCTCACTGCTTATTGAATTCCAGTCTGGAATGGAAGCCTGAATGGCTCTGTGTCCAGAAGCCTTGGCTCTTCTGTACCATATTGGCATAGCTGATGTTACCAAAGGCTCAAGAGCCAGTTTGCAGAGACACGTGGATAGGAGGAGAAATGGATTTTTGACTACCCAGGAAAGTGGGGAATTAGGGAAGATAGTTTAAAAAGTTTCAGTATCCAAGATATTTTGTCTTAAGGCTTTCTGGATAAACAATTCTTTTATGAATAAGATTTTTCGGTGTTCCTCAAATTCAAGCTTCAAGGCAACTCAACGCATAAGTAAAACACACACTTTAACTACATTTGGCATAAAAATTCACAAAGTTACCAACAGGTAATGAAATACATGGCTCTTTCTTTTTTTTTTTTTCCTGTAAATCTCCCACAGCACCAGGCTGGTTATACAATTACTTGTAATTGAAGACAGCCTAAGAGCTTTTCAGTGTACTGAGATTTTTCAGCCCTTGAGGCTGTCAGACACGAGGCAATTTGTAAGGGTTGCCACCTCCTCATGAGTCATTTTAACAAATGCAAACTGTTGCAAAGTAGCAGCTGTATCCAGTGAGGCTGCATAGATCAATTACTAAGGGAAAAAAACCAAACCAAACTAAAGCAAATAAAATAGAAGCTTTCATAGATACTTGCTATTATGTGAAATCTTCACCCTAGTACTGTCATTATTCCTTTAATTAAAATGGAATATGCCTGCAATGTCTGAATCATCTTCTGCGCTTTCCCAAAGCTTTGAGTCCATGGATACCTCCTAGGTAATGCCTGGATTTCCAGCAAGATAGGAGATGCTGGCAAATATTGACATAAACCAGATCCAGGACTATGCTCAGACTTACACTGCACTGCTCAGAATCACCATTTGTTCAAAATTATTTCCTGAAGCTAAAGCTCTACCTATTGCACAAAGCTTTTCAGTGGCATGAATGGCTTCTCAGTGGATGAAAGAGGAAAAATTAAGGAGAGTGAAGGTTGTAGGCTTCTGACACTTGATTGTCATTTCATTTTGAAGTAGTAACTTTGAACTGAAATGTCTATAGAACAATCACATTGAAATGTTTTTAATCTCTTCCAACCCTCTTGAAAAAAAAATACTAAAGTACAAAACCTAGGGCTTTGGTCATGGCGTGTGATGCTTTAGATCAAAGTTATCATTTCTAAAAAAAAATAAGAAGAAGGAAGTGGGAATGTACACTTGCAAAAATAGTTAAAAGAAGCCAAGCCACTTCACTTTTATCCCTAGCTCCCTAATCAAGTGTCTGGCATGTTCAGCACAATGTTTTCTGTGTCCTGACCTAGCTGTGAATTGTATACAATAGTACTTATTTAACAGTATCTCAAAGGAGATGTCATGAGACATAAACAGTAAAGTACTTGGAGACAGCTGAATGGAAGACAAAGGTAAAGTATGAAATACGACGCCACCTCACATTCTGTTTTTTTAATCATGTAAAATTTCCTATATATAAATTGTTCCTTTTCTCCTCCCTGAAACCACTACAAGGTTTTGGAAGAGGAAGAATTGCTCTGTCCCAGACAAATGTCTTAAGAAGCTTGGAACAGGAAGAGCCCTTTGATCTTTCCCAGAAAAGCCAAGGGAAGGGAATCTCATTTCATTCAGATGGCGAGAGTGCCAAGGGAAGCTCATGCCAGGAAGAAGAGGAAGACAACTGCTATGAGGCAGAGAGATACATCCCTGCCATGTACCACCAGGAGGACAATAAACTGTACACTGCTCAGGATTTGTCTGGCAAACCTGAGTGCATGATGAAGGACTTCAGAGAGTCCTACTGCAATGAAAAAGAAGAAGTGCAAAGTGAGGAACGACTCAAGAATAGAATAGGAAGCTCAGACAAACAGGAGAGCCAAGGAGAGAGAGACCTTGTAAACGACAAAGAACACCTCAGCTTTAGATCCTTTGAAAAGGCCAGGGTTGGCCACTCTCTCTCTGATTACCTGTATTTCAAGCACAGGAACAAGAGCTTGAAAGAATTGCTGGAAAGAAAAGTTGAAAAACAAACAATGCTTATAGGCATTTAAATTGGACATTTTAAAAAATCTGAAAAATGGGAACTAGATAGCTTTTAACATGAACTGTAATTTGCCAAAGCCTGGAATTTTGTAGTAATCTTTAGAAAGAAACAAGCCAATGAATAAAAATAATTTAAGGTAAACCACAAATATTAAAAGTATAAAGCAGTTCAAGGTCACAAAGAAATTCAATAGATACTGAAAAATAACATCTTAATACTTACCCATGTGTGTTTAATCAGACAATGGGATAGGTAAAGAAGCTTATTTTTCCTTTAACTGGGATGGTAGAAACATATGCAATTTTCTAGTTATCAAAAAGCAACATATTCTAGCATTTGACTTATTATCTGACTAAACATATGAAGAATTCTAACCGTAAATCTCAAAAAAAAAAAAAAATAAATCACAGTGCTAAGTATTTCAGTGTAAGTAAGAGTACTGTTAAACTTGATGCACAAGGAAGTGCTGTCACTTTCAGAACTAACACAGTCCAAACTCTTCCATTTAGAGAAGTGACTGTTCAACCATATATGATGAGAAATGGGAAAGAAATTAAAAAGAAATAGTAATGTTTTGTTATATGGCAGAGGGCAGCTCTGTAAGGACTGGAATTTATTACAGTCGCAGAAGCTTTTCCTCTGGCACAAAGAATGTTTGTGCTTTGCTATGTTTAAGTCAGTATGGGAGTATTCATCAATTCTTCAAGTGAAGTATCATGGACTGTGCTGACATGTTGTTCTACTGCCTGCTCAGACCAACATACAGTCAATGCAGCAGCATGTGGCATTTGCAAGTTTTGCTGTAATTACACATAAAGCAATACGAGTAATTTAATTGAGAAAATGGTGCAATTTTGTCATTTATCTCTTCAGTTTGTCTTGGCTAGCAAGGCTGAGTTCAAAATACCCAGGTCTGAGAGGATTTTATTTTAGAAGATACAGCAAAAAAAGAGCCCTTACAGGGCAAGCAGCGCATCACAGAGGAAAATTGTGTTTATATTTCCTCTTTACTGAGTCAGAAATCTTTCCTTTAGCAACATGGTTTGACCAGTAACCTCCAGGCCTTTCAGAAGAATTACACTCATGCTGTTTTTACTGAGTCATTCACAACTTTTCATTCTTTTGATTCTCATAACAGATGCTAAGAAACCACAGTTCCATTAAGCACATTCCATTGATTGCATGAATAATTTGATCAGCCCGTTGATTCCTGCATCTTCAAAGCAGACTACAAACAGCCCCAATCCATCCTTTTCCTTATAAGGAAATAAAAATTTAATAAGACATTTAATTAGTCCTATGTCATTCTGATATTCCCACTCAAATGATTTATATGTATGATACATCTTATCCAAATATGGTTGCCTTCTTCACTTACCTGCCAAGGTCTTGATTTGAATTACCTTGCTATCATGCTTAATACATAGCAAGTTATAATTAAATATAACCATATACTTATGGCTTCCTAAGGCTAAAGTCATGTAGCTACAACTCTCTACAATTATTAGAAAACACTCACCTTTCAGAACTGATGATTCTCATACCTACCTGTTTATGAGTGTTTACAGGGCAGCAGCCCTTAATGATCATATAAAACTGGGTTTGTGTAGTCTGAGGTTGCAGAAGGTATTTTCAATTTTCATGGCTCAAACACAGTGTAATAAAGATGCTGAAGAGCAGAAAAGCTGTTGATAAAAGAAGCTGTAACGTGCAGGTGACTCTTCTAAAATGTAATGAACTCTGCAGCTGGCATACAAGGTATGCCAAATTGAAGTGGAATGTAGGTCATGTTAGGCCTAGAATGAATATCTTTCAAAATAATATGCACTTCAAAAATAACACGCATTTCAGAGATGCATATCCATATTTTTTCAGCGATGAATTGTTTTATCATACACATTTAACTTACTTGCTTCCACTGCTTATAACTCCTCTTGGAAAAGGAGCCAGCTTCCTTTCAGGAAGACACTGTGGTCAAGCAGAAGAATCAGAACATTTTAAGAGTAGAAGGGAAATGATCAGGTAGAAATTCAGCATGGTTTAGGAGATTGTCTGTTAGAAAAAGGAACAAGTCCTTTGGTTACCTTCTTGTCAATATCTTGTCTCTGTCAGACAAAAGCTCCTCTTTGAAAGTGTGTACAGCCAAGATCTGTGAGCCTCTGACTCTTAGAAATATCTCTCTTATAGTAGTGTAGTTTCCAGATATTCATGACCCAAGATCAGTCCACTCCACCTCTGCAGGCAAATTAGTTCCTATAATAAGCAAAGAATCTGGAACCCAGTTGTCATGTCTAGAATGGTGAGCATGCAAATGAACTTAGCAATTCCCTTCACTTTTGTGGCAGGTAAAGGCATGCAGCCTTTGCATTGAAAAGCTCTGTTGTTTATGCATTGGAGAGTGTTATGGCACAGCTAGACCAACCCTATAATGAAAGAGACAAATATTACACATCAAAAGCACTCCAGGTAAACAGAGCAGAGTTCTGCTCCCAGTAGATAGCATAACCACAAACCTAATGTCTACTGGAAGTATGCGTACAATTCAGAGTTCCCTTAGAGAGTTCATAAGAGAAAGTGCCAGACGTCCTTAGGAAAGGAAATCACTGCAAACATTTCTGGATTGTCTGGATTTTCTGTAAACCCAAACACTTTCAGCCACATTGTCACTGCAGCCAAATTACCCACTCCTACAATCCTGCTTCTTATCGGAGCAAAAGCAACTGCCAGCCACATACAGACAGGTGGAAAGGAGTAGAGCCCCCAGAAGGGCAATGCTATTTGGGAATAATTTGTAATGTGAATTCATTTTCTTTCATTCTTCCTAGAAAGCAGAGAATATTCCATTACAATGAATCCTTGAGACTGTGCCCAGTCACACAATCACACAAAACTAATTCACAAACACCCAAGGCTAATTCATGTTAGAGTAGTAAAGAACTCATCTGAAACCATTAAGTCATCAGTCAGAGGAATTAAAAACAAAACTATTACTAAGATAAGGAGACAGAGCCAAGTGACCCAAGCAAAAAGGTTAGGAGATGATAGCCCTCCTTACCACAGAAAATAATGCAGCTGGGTCTAAGACACTTGTTAAAAGAGGCCCCAAGGGACAAATTAAAAGTGAAATAACAGTCTTCATTGTGAAGCACCTTGCTTTTCAAACATAAGTTATTTTCACGCTATTTATATTGGCACCGTTTTGGGAACAGACAGTAACAGCCTTTGCTTTTTAATAGCTTTGAAAATGCTTTATAGAAATTTGCTCTCATAATGAAGTTATTTCCCATTTCTAATTTTCGAGAGATTAGCTTCCTTGTTATGCTTTGAACAGAGGTTCAGAAGTACTGTGTCCTGGACCTTAGGGGATATATTTTCTTTTTCTTTTTCCTCTTTCCTAATTTATCTACCTTCTTCTTGCTGTTGTAGAAAAAAGGTATTTGCCTGACTCTTCTCTGCTATTCGGGTGTTCAGCTTGTGGTAACACAAAAATTAAAGCCCAATCTTTACCACCTCTGTATTAAATCACATCCATACTCTTTCCCTGTATTATTGTAAGAAGCCTAATTCCATCCTCTTGAAGTGCACCAGAGCAAATAAGGGTGGCCACAAACTCATACAACCAAGATGCATTCCAAACTCATATAAAATGAGATGCTTCAAGACACCATGTTGAAGAGAGGCAAATTGGCCACACCACAATGAGTATGGCAAGTGAATGCAGGTGGTTTATTATATTAGAGGCTTGTCTGCTGTTAAGGTAAGCAGGGAGAATTCTACAAGACACTGTACAAAACAGAGTACATGTGGATGAAAATTTAAAATCTGGGTGAAGAAAGACAACGTATTTACTGGGAAAGTGAAGTTGTAGGTAACCAAGGAACAAACTGGTTTGTGTTTGGCTACCAGGTCTCAGCCATCTCCTTGTTAACCTGAGTTCTTTCTGGCTGAGGACAGCCTTCAGCGTGTAAATGCAAAGACAAGTTTTCTGTGTTAGCAGCTCAAAGGGTAAAACACTTACAGTATGATAAATGGAGTTTATCCTATGCTGTGTCACATAAAACAAGTTGCTGGAAAGACCTGGTAATGCTACTGCACCCACCTTTTTACAACTCTCTGTTGATCTAATAGCTATTCTCCTATTTCTTCATATGGTGCTGCTGGACTCTGCTATTATGAGTGTACAGTTAAGAAGTAATATAAGTACTGTATTTATTGTTCCAAGAAGTTTTTAATGATTATTAACAATTTTGAAAATGTCATGTCTGCTTAGCTGAACAAGATGTAACAGAGCTAACATTTTGTACTTCTAACAGATTTTGCAAATAAAGTGATGTATATTTATTTTGCGTAGAATGCTGTGTTCCTATTCAAAGCCCCCGCTCAAAAAATATTCTAAATATCTGTGAATACTCAACTTCTAGCTTTATATCTCAATAGTAAAAGTATGTGCAAGGTATTGTATTAATTTAAGTAAATAAATATGCACTGGAGAAATGGATCTGAAGTTTTTGGAACTCCAGCTATTTTATAAGGTAAATATATGGGGCTGTTCTGACAAGGTCATGCCTCACTCAGCACTGGTGAAAAGTGGTCCTTGTAAAGGGAAGCCTCGAAGACAAGAGTGGAAGACCTGCCAGATCCTTTGAGGAAGAGAGATCACTTTATTACTACGGACTGCAGGGAGGACATAAAAATGCTCTGGGATGATTATGGAATTTGTTAATGTGGCCTTACACCAGCTAAAAATCAAAGATGTAGTCCTTATCTTAAAGGTATTTCAAAGATCTGCACCATGTAAAAAGAAAGGAAAAAAAAAAAACAACCCAGGTGTGTTATAAGACTGAAGTTAAGAAAGTAGATACACCTTTGTAACTTGAGGAATAAGCAAAAGATTCTGAATTTGAAAGTTCAGAGTTTCTTTTTGTAATGGAATGTATAACTTTAAGTGATGATCAAACTTCTGAATTTGTTTGGTTTAATGAAAACCTGATGCATTTGACATCGTCAAACTTTACAGAAAACATTTTAATCTATTTTTAAGCACCAAGAGAAAGCAACTGGAATGTTGGATATAAAATAACTAAAGTAATAATGAAAATAGATATATTCGAATTCTCACAGTTATATACCTTTAAAAGTGCAAGAAGGCTTATACAAATACTAGAAATACATGTAAGGGTCCAAAAGAAACAGAAATAAGGTTTTTTTGCTCTCCTGTTTTCTTATATTTTTATTTTCCCTTCTGTTTTGATCACAAGTAAAAACAGCTATGAATATTATAAGCTACCTCTACATGAGAAGGAGCATATGTGGGAAGTGACATAGTTCATTCCCATGTGACTCAACAACACTGAATCTTAAAATTTCACCTTTGCCAGTCACAAATAAATAATTTAGGAATGCATGGTCCTTTTCACAAATTTCCTTTTTCATTTTTCTTGAAAACTGAGCTATGCTCACTTATGTCTTTGAACAAGCAGAAACGAAGTAAGAGAGAAAGAGAGCCTCTCAGATGTTCTCAGGGGGCTCTTCTGTGCCTGTAGCGAAATGGTGACAGGCCCAGAATATCTAAAGTATTTTCATGGAGACAGACAAATTAACACCAGTGATAAGACCAAAAAGGGACGAAATGTTACATAAAAAATAGCCCTAGTTACATACAGATGATATGGGGTATCTCTGTGTAGAGCAAGTTACAGACAAATTGCATTGTGTTAGACTTTCAACAAATTAACATTCTAGTTTAAGAAACAAGACTGCATATGCAACTTCTTGCCAAATTTGTCCCATTAATCTGCTCTGTGGCTTGTGTAGTGTGATACTCTTTAATGTCTTTGCTCACAGGTTCATGGTGCAAAAATCTGATCTAAAAACACATGCAGGGTGTTAGTCATTTCAGCACCTGCAGATGATTAAATACTATATAGGGATCACTGCTAATGCTGTTCCCTGATATGATATGATGGTGTGTTGGATCATACAGCATAAATTTCCTCAGAGATCAGCCTGCAAAGAAAGTACAGCTGGATGGAGAACAGACACTTTGTGAATAAACCTTCTGGTATCCTATCATTCTGTTTGCCCTGTCTGAAAAAATATTGTATATTCAGTGCAATTGTGTAAGTGATTTTGTTTGGAAGGAGCCAGACACCATTGCCTTACAGTGAATTACTTCCTGGATTGAAATGTATCTTATAGTATAAGCATTTTGTTCAACTGGCTTCTGTCAATTTACATCCATGGAAGATGTTGGCTTGTATTTTTGGAGCTGGGATTCTCTGTTTGTACTGTACTGTTTTCAGTACTTAAGTACCCTTAGAATTCTGAAAGAAAAAATGTTGAAGAATAGATTTTGACCAAGACACTGATTAGCCAACTAAGAGACAGGATGCAGTAAAACGAGAATGATGAAATGGTGTGAAAACATGAAATGTATTTCTACCTGTTATAAAATTAACAGAGATGGGAACAGTACAAATTTGTCAGACAAGGTGCTGCGGAAATGTCTCTAAAAGAAATACAGCTCAGCAAGCTAAGTGGCAGATACAAACCCAGAGAAACATCTATCAATACAGAGTGATATCTTGCCATTTTCTGCTACAAGCTATGTGACTTTTCTAGAAACACTAACTCTTTCTCTCTCTTATTTGTTTCATAGACCAAGATGTCTTTTTAAAATTAGTATATAAAGCATTTGTACAAGACAGAGTATCAACCCTCCAGCCAGCCATAAGTATAATGAAAACTGACAACAGTGATGAAGTCTTGCTGCAAAGAAAGTTACACTAAATTTGAAACTGGATTGTGCTTACTATAATCTGTCTTGGAAGTCTGTGAGACCAACACCAAAACCAGACAGGTCCAAGATGGTATAGGTCTGCTAAATGCACATGTACTGTCTGAAAGTTTACTCAGCTAGTATAATCTGTTCTTACTTATGAGAAAAATTAAAAAGCTGTCCCCTAATGAGAGTTTCCTTTAAACTGGGTTTAAAAACAATGCAAGTTCTAAAAGGATTGTATGAGGCAGGCTTCACATGATTTGATACTAGACACCAGCAAAATTAATGCTGCGGGAATATTTCCTACAGAATTATCTGCCGTTCCCAGTGTTACTGTCACTTTGTGGGAGGTAACCACCCCACAGCCAGCCAGCAGAACGGATCATGAGAGAGGTTTGTGCAAATGTCACCCATTCCAGTGTAGTTAGTCCATTCTAATTATATCATATCCAGGTTAAGCAAGGCTGCCTGGTTTCACTCTGAAGGTGATGAGGCATAATTGTGCAGCCTGTTCCACCCACTCTTCTGAAACATGCAGCTATGGGACAAATACATTTTGAATAGCTGTACATATTTTAGTAATGAGCATCTAATGATGACATAAACTAACATGCTTGATTTCAGCAGTGAGGTTAGCAGTCCTTTTACCTGATTTATTTTAGCAGGTCCAACCACTGTGCAGCATGAAACCACACAACACTGATACTCTGTTGGATAATGTAGAGCTTTTTCATTTCTATTTCCCCGTTAGTGTAACTGCAGGAGTTTATTACCCTTGCTGATGGCTTGACCTGCTTCTTCCATTTCTTATAATCATGTATTTCTACAATTATTTTTTTTTCCCATAGCTTTAGTTCTCGTTTTTAGGCTTCCAAGTAGAAAAAAATTTGCTTACATCTTAAAATGCATGTTGAGAAGAGAAAGTGCAAGTAACTACTTCTATGCATTTTTGACAGATGGTGGCAAATATTTTCTAATGGTTTTGCTTTTTTATTTTGTGTTTTAAAAAAAAGGCTTCTTCTATTCCATTTTACTTTTTCTGATCAACTCCTCAGGGCTCTATTACACAGACTACCAATCACCTTCCTACAGGGGACCCTAAGTGTTCAGGGTGATCTACTCTGAGACCACTGCTGCAGAGCCACTCTTATGAAATGTTTCAAAGAAAAAGAACACCCCAGTGTGACAGACAAGCAGAGAGAATGCACTTAGCATCATCTCCAACAGCCAGCACCATGAGTATGACACATTAGTCCTCTCTTCAAAGTAAGGTGCAGATTACCCAGGGAACTACAGAGCAGTCAGCCTCACCTCTGTGCCCGGCAAAATCTTGGAGCAGATTCTCAGGAAGGCATGCTGAGGCACATGAAAAACAACGAGGTGCTTGGTGACAGCCAGCATGGCTTCACTAAGGGGAAATCTTGCCTGACCAATCTGGTGGCCTTCTATGATTGGGCTACAGAACTGATGGACAGGGGTAGAGCAGTTGATGTCAACGACCTGGATTTGTGCAACGCATTCGACACTGTCCCACATGACATCCTTGCGTCTAAATTGGAGACATCAATTTGTTAGGCGGATCACTTGGTGGATAAAGAACTCGGTGGATAAAGATTGAGCACAACTCTTTGCGCACTGGATGGCCATATGCAAAGAGTTGTGCTCAATGGCTCAATGTCCAGCTGAGGACCAGTAACGGGTGGTATCCCTCAGGGATCAGTGTTGGGATTGGTCTTGTTCAACATCTTTGTCGGTGACACAGTCAGCACCATTGAGTACACCCTCAGCAAGTTTGCTGATGACACGAAGCTGGGTGGTTTGGTTGATATGCTGGAGGGAAAGAATGCCATCCAGAGGGACCTTGACACATTTGTGAGGTGGGCTGATGCCAACCTGATGAAGTTTAACCATGACAAGT
>JAOEHY010009102.1:26143-59935 GCA_025447955.1 Psilopsiagon aurifrons
GAAATTCTTTACTGTAAGGGTGGTGAGGCACTGGAATGTGTTGCCCAGGGAAGTTGTGAATGCTCCATCCCTGGCGGCGTCCAAGGCTCATTTGGACAGAGCCTTACTGGCATGGTTTAGTGTGAGGTGCCCCTGCCCATGGCAGGGGGGGTGGAAGTTGATCTTCAGGTCCTTTCCAACCCTAACTATTCTATGATTCTATGAAAACATTTTTAGATAAATAAAAAAATTCCAACATTTCAGCGTTTCTGGGTTTGCGCGTTTCAGCTTATGGAGTAAATGTGTGGGTAATAGCAGGCAGCAGAAACATACAGATTCACCCATAGTATAAAAAGACTGTTAATCTCTCATTTATCTCCATATCCTATGAATTAGCAATATAGTCTAAAAGAGTATATTTATAATGCAACTACTTCTATATGTGACATGAAAAAGACACATGACAAAAGTCCACTTTGGATAGACCACAACCATAAAAATCCTACAATCAGGATACAAAGGGTGGTCTCATCCCATTCATATAATCCACAAAAAAGAGCTTCATAAAGCAGCACAACAAATAATTTTTCCAATATTAACACCTTCTAACATAAACATTGAATATCCCTGAAATGTCTTTCTTTTTAGAGCCTCTGTATGATGCTAAAATGAAGACAAGTCCTAATTGCCCAGGAAGTTAAAAACTATCCTACAGTATTAAAACCTGGAAATTCTCCAAAGACTTTTAATTAAATACTTAGCTTTTCAAGCCTTATTATGGAGGGGTTTTGTTATAATATTCTTTCACATCACTGACCCTCCTGTCACTTTCTGAATCATTTAGGCAGAAGCATGCCCAGAGGGAAGGCCATCAGAGCAACCACACTTCTCCAGCCTCCTGTCTTCTCCAGCCAAGGCACTTCCTCAGCTGATACCTCCTGACCACTGCATTTTACAGACTGGTTACTGGGCAAAAGCTTTCCAGCTTGTTCTTGTGGGGGGCAAGCCATTGAGATCAGTTGTACAGAAGAGATGTGAGAATTTTCCCCACTATGTTAGAAGGCAACAAGCTTCAAACTGACCCAATGGCTCCAGACTGAAGCAGATGCTCCACTGCTGCCAGGGTTGCCGAAATGGCCCACAACCAGGCTGGGGCACTGGTGTCAGCCTCCCACTGGTGGGAGAAAGGGATGCAAAAGGCATACAAAAAGGGACTATGCTATATCTGTGCGTCACCACTACCATGACTCACACACTTTCTCCTATAAAGCTCAATGAGTGGATGAAAGAGACAGTCTTGTTTTGACCTGCTCTGTCGCATCAGCAGGAATTATTTTAAGAAACATGCCTTTCAGGAGAGCAGGAATACTCTTGGGAGTCACCAGCTCTGTCAAAAAAACAGCCTCAGAGCTCATCAGGGCAGAAACATATAGTCATAACTGAGACACAGTTCTGAATTTCACTTCTTCTAGCTTCCCCCTGCACTTAGACTTACCTCCATTTTCTGAGGTCCTTCACTTCTGCAGGGTATAAGCCTGTGTCATAATGCCTCCAATAGCAATCTGAAAAGGACAGCCAGTCCTTATGCTCCTCTTCTCATTTTTCCTTACAAGTTTCCAATACCTTTAAAGCAAAGTTAGACATCAAAACTTCAGTTTTCCCTCCAAGCACTGGAGAAACAAGACTTCTCTTCAGATCCCCTTTCCACCTTGCTGCTCCCACTGACAAATCTCCCTCATTGAGTGGATGAGCTCACTTGGTTTCCATGTTGATGGAGATGCTTGAACCCATTCCTCACCTGCTCAAAATCCGCCTCCTAACCTTCTGTGTAGAGCCTGAATAATGTCCTGTTAGTGTATACATTTTGTAATTACGAAGTTCTACTTTGTAAAAGAAGGAATAGCATCACTGTTTGTAAAAGAAGGAATAGCAAGTGCTATCAGACTGTCTTTTCAAGCAACCTTTTTTCCTTCTGCTCTTTCCTTCTTTAGCTTGTTTTTTATTCTTTCCTGTAGGTAGATTGAACTGGCAAATCCTCTCTTCTGGTGGGAAGCAGGTAGGTGGTTATAAGTAAGGTAGTAATATAAGAACAAATGAAAATACAGAGCAAAACTTCATGCTGCTCTATGAATGTTGAGGTTCACTCCACAAGAAAGTAATAGTAGCTTTGTATTTATGGTGGATGCAATTGCACTCTCCACCTTTAAATGACAATTTTAACTCTCTTGTCTTCCACCATTTGAGGGATTTTTTTTTCAAAAGGGTAAATTTTAAAACCATAATCCACAGGAAAATTGAATTAACTTTCAGAACCGGCTTTTGCTTTACCACGTACGAGAGTAAAAAGGACTTCATGGAGCCATTTTAACAGTTGTTGGCAGCATCCCACGTCTGTTCCTTGTCTTTAACTAGCAGTAGATTGGGCCAGCCAGAAAGTGGTTACCTCATCCACCAGTGATGACAATATCAACCAGAGCTTTGTGCCCATAGGCAAGATATGCACACAGAACTTACACATCAATGGAGTCCACTGCACAGCTGAAATGGAAAACAGCTTTAGATGTCAGTTAAGACTGCTGCCTGATGCGTACACTTTCAGCCCAATAACTGAGGAAGGGATGTACCTAAAACAGGTGCCACTAGACCTTTCAACTTTGAATGCCTGATCAGCTGCCAGTTGGCTTTTTACAGTAGAAGATAAAACAAGGTTTCTGACAGCCAAACTTCCTTTGCTCTCTCTGCCTCCTCCCATGGCTGAGCAGACTGATCTGAAAATGCTCCTGTGTTGGTGTCTGACTGGATGGTATTACCCTGGTAAATTGTAAACCTGACCCAGTTTGACTTAGCTGTTCAATTTTGAATGGCACACAGCCAACTTGCTACCAGTTGGGTTATTCATGCTGCAATAGGAAGCAATCTTCCTGACATGCGAACTTCCTTCTTGTTCTGCCTGAGCAGCAGTGCAGACAGTCAAAGATGCTGAGCTAGATAAAGAAAAAGTCTATCCAGTAAAGATATGGGTCTTGACTGAAAGCTGTACTTCAGCATCACTTATTCCATATTCATATGCATATGTTTGACTGGAAATCCTTGCTAATAAAGTGGGCCATGGAGATGGTAATCTAAATTGGAATTCAAGGTGCCAGTGCAGAGTTTGATTGCATTCATTTTGCTGTCAAGAATGCTAACCTATTAGAGAGAGATTCATCATCTGCCAGTTAAACCAGTTATTTGAGATGACTTTACTCCTCTCCTTTTCCCTCCTTATCAGAGCTCTTAATCCTATTTGTAAAGAAAACCTACCTTGGCCTGCAATGGATTTCATAAGTATGGTCACCTCAGCTGAGCTGATGCACAATGTTCTTCTTGGAGGACAGCAAGTTGGATGAACTACCTGTTTCACACAAGAATACCAAGGCACCAATACAAACCAAGGGTTTTTATAAAGCTCTCCTTAGCTCGTTACCTGAAGGGGAAAGAGAGGTTTGGAATAGCAGGAGGAAAGAAATGGGGAACATATATTTTAGTTTTCAGCTGATGCAAAAGTGTTCTCTTATTGCTTGTACTCTCACACTCACACTTTTTACCCATTCTCTGGGACTGTCGGTCAACACCCAGCTGAACATGATCCAGGTTGTCCCCAGTCAGCCAAGAAGGCTAACAGCATTCTGGCCTCTATCAGAGATAGTGTGGCCAGCAGGGCCAGGGCAGTTATCATCCCCCTATACTGGGCACTGGTGAGGCCACACCTCAAATTATGTGTTCAGTTCTGGGCGCCCCACTACAAAAGAGACATTGAGGTGCTGGAGTGGGTCCAAAGAAGGGCAATGAAGCTGGGGAGGCACCTGGAGCACAAATCTGATGAGTAGCAGCTGAGGGAACTGGGAGCGGTTAAGCATGGAGGAATCCCAGGCAGGACCTTTTCACTGTCTACACCTACCTGGTTGTAGCAAGATAGGTGTCAGTCACCCAAGCAACAAGCAATAAGACAAGAGATAACTGCCTCAAGCTGTGCCAGGGGAGGATTAGATTAGATATTGGGAATGAAGTCTTCACCAAAAGGGTTGTCAAGCTCTGAAACAGGCTGCCCAGAGAACTGGTTGGGTCACCATCCCTGGAGGTGTTTAAAAGATACTTAAATGTGGCATTTGTGAACATGATTCAGTGGAGGACTTGGCTGTGTTATGCTTATGGTTTGACTCAACAATCTTAAAAGATTTTTCCACTCTAACTTATCCTACAATTATAACTGATTCTACGATTCTAACTGATTCTATGATGCTATGACTCTATGCCCTTCTGGAGAGGTGCTCCACATTGCCAGGGAGCAGTGCAGGAAGAGAAAGATATCCATGCACAATATATAAGAAGAAAAACCAAACTGTGTTTAGATTCCTGAACTGACCTTTATTTTTTTCTTTTCTGCCAAAGATCAATACTTCCTTGTAGCTGTGCAAAAGAAGATGGAGAATAGAGATAACAAAGGCAGTGGATTTTAGAAAAACAGTAGCTATAAACCAAATATCAGTACTCCAGGCACATAATTCTGCTTGCAGCCAAGACTCTTGATGGAAAACAAGTTAAATATGGAGAGTTTGAGATTTGGGGTGTGTGTTACTCTTTATTTACAAAGAAAGTACACAGTAGGGACAAACAACAGAAGGCAGTTTCTTTGTTTAGAGAATTAAATCTGTTTTAAGCCAGCATTCTGTCCAAAATTAGAACTTTCACTCCTACTTTGGATTTCTTCCAGGGCCATGCTGCTGGTACTTTCTTGGCTGGCCCTGTCTCTCTTTTGGCTGCATTTTCATTAGGTTCACTTCACATTCTCACACGTGCATTTATGATCTAGTCTGAACCCATCAACTGTGTTTGCAAATTGTCCCAGCGAAAGCTTTTTGACTGGTACAGTCCAGGCTTTCCTTAGCCCCTTGCTGGTCTGTGACTTCGGTAGCGGTTTCTACTATTTCACGTGTTAGGTAAAAGGGTATTTAATTATTTTCTCAGTGAGGTTATATGAGGGTCTACCAGCCAGCAATACTGAGGTTTGACATCACCAATATGTCAAAATTATGAAGTCTGACAGCAAACAGCATCTTCCAGCCTAGAAGTGTTGTATTTATTGAAAGAAAACACTTTAGAATATGCAGGAATTCAACTGTCAGGTTGACAACATGATCAGAATTGAGAAGATGTATCATCTGAGTTATATAAAGGTATGTATTTAAAGTGGAACATTCTTACAGCTTTAGATTCTTAGGGGCTAAGGTAGCATGAATTTGATTAGCTTAAATTCCCTTTGAATTTTCATTAAGCTACCTAAAAATTTCATTCTTAAAAACAGCATACAAAGAAATAATTAAATGCAGTTTACCTAATCTTCTTTAAAACTATTTTGGTTTTACATCCCTGAGGGTCACCTTAATACAAATATTACCTCTCTGTCTCCTTTCATGACATTCATGAAAATGAAATGTCTTCTTGGTGTAGTATTAAAATATACTGCATACTTGAAGTAGTATGTAATAGGCATTCAGCATTGTTCTGAAAAATAACTCCAGCTGATGATATACAAAACAGAGGGTATAACAATGTGATCCCTCTGCCAAATTTGCTCTTAGCTGCAGCGGTTGTTAGATGTGACTCATGAACACTGATTTAGTCAATGCTTTGCTGCTTGGGAGTGTGGCATATCTCTAGCTAATGCAGTTTAGGATCAAATAAGAAAGTTGACTTAATTCATCTATGGGAAAGGGGCAAAGCAATCTGCTTGGCTGTCCCAAAGCAGTCTGAAATCCACTTCAATGACAGTGGCAGTTTGATGTTTGTTTTATTGTTTGTGTCACTGAAAAGAAATATCACACACTGCCTTAGAAAAATGCTTTCCAAGCTCAAGTGTGTGTAGGGTCCCTTTCTAGCAAATGGAGGGCAGCGATTGTCTCAGCCTCCAAATATACTTTCCCTGTTCTTGTGAATCACCACCACAGAAAACAAAGACGCATCTTTTTCTCTGCTGGCTATGCAGGCACTCAGAAATGTATACAAGCATAATTTATGCTACTTACATAATATCATCTAAAGTCATCAAATAACAATTATTTTTGTTTTTCAAATAGATTCCAAAATGCAGTCTGAATCTTTCATGAAGTTAAAACTTTCCTGACTGCAGAATTTTTCAGTGAAATCAATACAGCTTTGAAGGAAAGAGATAGGTTGATTTGAAACACCTTATTCTGGTAGAAGTTACTCAGAAAGTGTTTCTCAACTGTAGCCACTCCCAACCTTATAAAAACTTCAACTGTTCTCTAAAACTTGAAAGCTGTGAAGGTTACATGTGCAGTGCTGTGTTCCTTTGACTTTTCCCCTTCCTTTAAAATGTAAACCCATGACAGATCCATCTATCTGTTTATCTCTCACAGTATGGAGAAATGCAAATCTCTTATCCTATACAAATGATTGATAATGTCACAACTTTTTAACCACTGTCTATGAAGAAACACTCTGCTTCTTACCCTCTGCTTTATAATTTGAAATCTCCCACCCCCATCCATGACATACAGGCCAGTCATTCTCTTTCACTGTCATTTCCTTCTATTTTATCTAAGTGTTTCAGAGTTTTCCCCAGGAAATTCTTTTCTATTCATTTTTAGTGCTTTTAAGGGAGCAAACAAGATGAAAGCTTACGGAAAAAAAATGTTGTCTTTTTTGACATTGTAAATATAGCTGATGTTTCCCTTTTTGCAGCTATGTGGGTTGCAATCTGAAAACTATTAAGGTAAATAGCAGTTAGTGAAGCCTTCATTTTACAGCAAAGCAGACATTGCTGAGTATCTTTCTAAATCAGTTAAAAAGCAACACAAAGAGCAACAAAACAAGAAATTTCAATTGATAACTAAAGCCTACTTGTTCCTCTCTGCAGAAATACATGCTAAATGTTTAACTACTGTTCATTCTCATTAGTGGCTTTAGACCCAGGAATACAACTTGATTGTTTTCTTATAATGAACTTGATTGCCTTCTTATCTTGTAAACCAGGAATAACTGACTTGAAATCAGGCTGTTCTCATGTGGAAGGTTGCTAACCAGACTCTGATAAACCAGATGAGAGGAGTTTCCTTTACTTTAGCTACTTTTGTGCAATAAGCAACTTGCAGAAGATTAAATGTCATTTTTTGCTGGCACCAACAGCCATTAGGCAGACAATTTGCTGAGCATTGTCTTCCAAACTCCCTGTCTGATAGAGTACCCGAATAGTACAGCATGGCAAAAAAACTAATCCTGTAATTATCAGGAATTCTTCCACCTTCATTTAGGTCTTCTTAAAAGATGGTATTTAATCAACAAGCAGAAAAAAATCAGAAAGAGAAATTCCTTTGTAACCATGGAAATTACAACCCATTGACTGACAAAGGAAGACAGATTAATAGAATTATAGAATGGTGGTTTGGGTTTGAAGGAACCTTAAAGATCATCCAGTTCAACCCCCCCACCACAGGCAGGGACACCTCCCACTAGACCAGGTTGCTAAAAGCCCAGTCTGATCTGGCCTTGAATACTGCCAGGGATGGGGCAGCCACATCTTCTGTGGGCAACCTGTGCCACAGGGAAGGATATTTTCCTAATATCTAATTTTAATCGACATGCTTTCTTTAAAATCTACACTCTCTTTTTTTTCTCTAAAGCCATTACCTCTTGTTCTGTCACTACTTGCCCTGGTAAAATGTTTCTCTCCAGATTTGATTTAGGCACACTATAGGTGTTAGAAGGCTGCTTTAAAGTCTCCCTAGAGCCTTCTCTTCTCCAGGCTGATCAATACTTGCTCTCTCAGCCTGTCTCCATAGGAGAAGTGCTCCAGTCCCCTTCTCTTGACTTGTGCCAAAAGTTCCACATCCTCCTTCTGCTGGGACCCCCAGAGCTGGATGTAGCACTGCAGGTGGGAGTCTCACCAGAGCAGAGTGGAGGGGGAGAATCACCTACCTCAAAGGAGGTCATGCTCCTTTTGGTGCAGCCCAGCACACAGTTGGCTTTCTGGGCTGCAAGTGCAAATTTCCAGGTCATGATGAGCTTCTCATCAACCAGTTTGTTGTATTAAAAACTTCAGCAGCTCAAGAGGACTCCATATTTATAGAATTGGAGAGTTACAGGACAAATGAATTGGAAGGGACCTCTGGAGGTCATCTTGCCCAGCTTCTTGGTCAAAATGGGTTGAACTAGACCAGATTGCTCAGGACATTGACCAGTTGAGTTCTGAGTATCTCCCAAGGATGGAAACTCCGCAGTCTCTCAGGGAAACCTGTTTGAGCACAACTGAAATTTTCCAGTGGAAACTGTTTCTCATTCCCATGTTTTGATAAGTTCCTGTTGCCTCCAGTCCTGTCACTTGCACTCCCAGAAGAGTCTGTTTCTGCCTTCTCTATATCTTCCCATGAGGCAGTTGCAGATGGCACTTAAAATATTCCCTGCAAAGTTAATTTCCAACTACTCATACCACCCTCTGTAGCATTGCAGGAGGTTATTCTCTACCTTGTTAAGCTTTCTGAGGCTCCCGCCACACTTTCTTCAGCCTGCTGGGAATTACAGGTTCATCTCAGCATGCTCTCCAGCATATCTACCACCTCCTGACTTGGTATCCTTGGCAGGCTTCCTGAGAGCAAAATTTCTGTCATTCAGGTTATTGACAGAGATGTTAATCAATATGGGCCTCAGTCTGTTCCTGATGGACACAGTGAACAACAAGCCATCATACTTCATGCTTACGGTCACAGAACCCCTTGAGCCTAGCAGTTCTTCTGATTTTCCACCTCATCAAAAAACTGTGTATCCAATCCCTAACTCACCCATCTGGGTAGTAGGATACTACAGGAGACCAAGTCAAAAGCCTTGCAAAATGTGGTGCAGTCATGGCATCACAGGAGTTGGTCAGTTTAGTGACTGTTCAGCTGCAAAACATTCATGCTGATTTATTGGGTTTTCCCTGTTTCTTTTAAGCCAGAGGTTTTGACTCTATACTTAGTTAAAGTGTCTGGTTTCTGTTGTTAGTTAAAGTGTCTGGTTTCTGTTGTTAGTTAAAGGGGGATTGGAACTAGATGATCTTCAGGTCCTTTCCAACCCTAACTATTCTATGATTCTATGGCTGAACTTTATTACAACCAGGAGCTCAGGAAAGGAGACCTGCACTGTCTTATGCCTCCTGCCAGGTGGTACAACACAGCTGTATTTGAAACAGTTTTCAGTCAGGAGGCTGATTTTCACTGTTGGCCAGGATCTCAAGCTGGTTAAAGCCACTGGGAAGGCACTATGTGGTCTCCTTCTCTGAAAAGAAAGAAAATTAGGTGTTACACTTGCAGAGCCAAGAGCTACGATAGATGATGTAGTTTATTCATTGCTGATGGACAGCACTTTGCAAAGACACCATTCAGAAAACACATCTTTAATTTCAGCATAAATGCAACAAAGTTCAACTATAAAGAAAAGCTTTGGTAATTTAAAGTAATTCCATGATTCACAAAAAAAAAAAAAAAAAAAAAAAGGAAGTTTATTCTTCATGTAAGGCAGAAAATCTTTGGGGGTAATTTCATCAAAAATTTAGCTTTCTGTCAAGGAGCGGCTTAGCTAGAAAATATTTCCAGTATGTCAGCTATGACTAGATATGTTGAGTCACTGGAACCTAGCTGAAAATTAAGTCTTGTCATTTAAAAGTAAAGATAGCAGTAAGGACACTTACATATATTCTACAAAATGTCTCACATCACTCTAATAAAAAAAATGCCTACTTCCAAGCTGCTACTAAGACTTTTGTAGAAATTATTCAAATGAACATTTCAAGTAACTTATGGAATACCCAACATCAGTTATTATTATTGTTACAAGACATATAAACCAGTGTGGATAGTCCATTTTTTTCCTAAAAACTCCTATAACGAAGGACAGCCACACAGATTTTCAAATTTCAGTAACAGTTAACCAAGTAAAATAATCACCCTGAATCTCATTCATTTGACTTCAGAGCAGTTTGCCCCATCTTCAACACCCATGTGACCTCGTAAATGCCTGACGTGCTCTAACAAATCTCTATTGCATTCTTTCTCAGGATATTGTAGTTACTTCCTTGTACCTTGCAGTAAAAGTATTAGAATAGTACCTCATGCATCATTATCCTTGCATGACATCAGTTCTTGCAGATCTCTTCCTACCACATAACTAAGTGGCTTCCATTTGAATTTGTGTAAACATTTCGTGCTATTGAACTAGAAGTCACTTAATTTTGCACCTGTCCCTTCCTCAGTTTAAATAATACACACATATTTCTCCTTCCTGCTATTGTTCTCCCATATAGGAAAAGTAAGAAGATCCAGAATGTGCAACTTGTAAAGGAAATTGCATTAATATATATTGGAAAAGCACATTAATAATAAATGAGTTAGCAAGTGCCTGAGTTTGCTTTAGAAAAAAATCCAATTCTCATTTTCAAAGGCATTTTTCTATAAATTACAGTATCTATTCTTCTTTGCATGTAGTTCACATCCAACTCCTATTTCACCCAATGGAAATATTATTTTTCTCCAGCACTGACAAAATCTGTGAAGTACAAGAGGGAAAATGATTTATACGTTCTGTTTGTTCAAAGTCCCTGTGTATGTCATTAACCATGAGAGATTATATACCACATGAATGAGAGGAGTTTTAAATGAATGGGGGTGGAGCCTTGGAGGGGGGTTCAAATGACAGAGGTTCCAGAGACACAGAACCATTTTGAGCAACACAATTGAAATGTAGCACTAACCGAGGTTAAGTGGCTAACAGGCAATTGCAGAGTCTCAGCAGAAATCTTGATAAATTTGAGGAGTGGGCCAAGAGGTAGCTCATATGTTGCAGTAAAGAAAAGTGGAAGAATTCCATGCACCGGTGTGGCAGCTGCACATCAGGTAACCTTGGCTGATGCGCTGGGCTACTAGAGGAGGACTGTAGACAGCAGGTCAAGGACGTTTGTTATCACACACTACACTCACCACAATGATGGTGAGGCTGGCTCTGGAATATCCCCTCCAGTTTTATTAATCTCCCCTCAAGAAGGGTGTTGACAAAATAGAGTGAAGGATTACCAGCAGGTCCAGGGCCTACAGTATGTATATTGTGAAGAAAACTGAAGGATTGATTTATGTCTTCACCTAAGGAAAATAAGGTTAAGGGGTGATCCAACAGCTACCTATCATTACTTGGAGGGTAGTTACAAAAATAAGAGACCAATTCTTGGTAGTGGTAGATGATGTAACAGAGAGAGTAACCAAAAACCGTGGTTTGGGAGGTTCAAGTTTTACATGAGTGGCATTAGAAAGCATGGTTTTGCCAGCAAAAACTAGTGCAGCACTGGGACAGGTTGTACAGAGATGTTTCTCAGCCCGTGGAGTTTTTCAGGACTTGGTTGGAAAAAGTTGTGGCTCACGTAACTTAGTCTGAGAAATAGTCTCACCTCAAGCAGGAAATCGGAATGAATGACCACTTCCAGTCCACAATTCTAAGCTTCTGCAAGCTAAATTGAGCTGAAATCTAACACCATCAATAAACTCAGTGAAACACGGATGTAAAAATGTAGCAAAACTATGTTATTTACTAGCTACAAAAAGAACTAAAGTAATTCATGACAGTCTTTACTAAAGGCTGTAATTGATAAACAGTCAACAGCATGCGTGCTAGCTAGGAAAAAAAAAAAAAAAGGAAAAGGTAAAATTCTTAAAGGTTTTTTCATGGTATAATGACAAATTTCAAGATTTGCTGTTGTGAAGGAAAGTACAAATAGCCAGTCAATGTGTCTTAGTGTCTATTTGCCTCTTAACTGGAAAAGGCTAACTATATATTTTGCATAGCTTCTTTTTAGGGAAAACACCTTCTGTCTGGTCACATGCTCCAGAGGAATAATTTTAAGAGGACAAGTTTCAAACACCTTATTTTCAAAGTATTTGTAAAAAGTGGTTGTAATGGTTAAGCTTTTTGTTGTGGAGAGTCTAAAGCATCTCCAGTCACCGCTGCAGGATATCAGTACCTGTCTAGACAAGCTGCAGATTCCACACAACAGAATTTTTCAAGGATGAGCCTTTTAAATATATTGGAAAAATAATGTTTTCATATTGTGATGTAAGATCTCAGAGATAGCGTAATGAGTATTATTCCTTTAGTGATGAAACCTTCATAACTACAGTGGCATATGAAGGTCTATTTTCAGTTCTATTGCAAAGACAAGATGCAGACCTCACTTTCTGATTTTGCATTTAGTGAAGTTACATTTCAGTTGTGCTCACTGCAATGTGTTGGTGTTGCATGTGGACATTTTTCAGACATTTCCAGAGCTCTCCTAAACATAGTGTTATTCAGGCAATACTAGACATCGAGCTACTGAGAGCCATGGGTACCAATGCAAAACAGTACAACATACTCAAAATAGCAAAGTCCATTTTGTTTAGTAAGTATGATGGGATACTTGGTTTTTATATAGCAATTTGGCTATATGTATACTGTGAGTCAAGAGCAGAAAATATCTTTAAACACAGAATTATTCTAATTGGTTTTTTATGCATAGAGATGGATGGATGGATGAAGGTCACTGTGACCTCCTGGCTTCTGTAAAAGTATATGTAAATGAGTTGAGCATTATTCTGTATTTCCTTCACTCTTTGAAACCATTCCAAGGATGCGATCACTCTGATAGAATTATGGTTTCGGAAGTTCTTGAGAGTTATTATCTCATGCTGAAATGAGAGAGGACATATTTTTATTCTATCAGTGTCACATTAAGACAAATTTTAATTCTATGAACAAAACTTTTTACACAAGAAGGTGTTTCCTCAGTCTTATCTCTTCTGACAGCTGACACTAATGTAATAGAATCATAGAATGATTTGGTTTGGAAAGGACCTTAAGATCATCTAGTTCCAATCCCCCTACCATGGGCAGAGATGCCTCACACTAGACAGGTTGCTCGAGGCTCTGTCCAGCCTGGCCTCAAACACTGCCAGGGATGGAGCATTTATCACTTCTTTGTGCAACCCACTCCAGTGCCTCACCACACCCACAGTAAAGAACTTCTTCCTTATATCTAACCTGAACTTTCCCTGTTTTAAGTTTAAACTCATTGAACCTTGTCCTATCACTACAGGTATACAGCCACTTCAGTCATAGTCAAATGAAGGTTCAAAACAGTAGTGGAGTTGGAACAGAGCATCTTTTAAGTAAATGTAAGTTCAGTGTAGCCAGTAGATGCATGTTTACTTGCAAAGAACCCATAAAAGAAATTTTGTCTTACAGATGTTGAACACAGAAAAGAACCAACATAGTTCTTTTCAAAATAAAAATATGTAAAATATGGCAAGTAGCTGGACTTAGGCAAACTGGACTTAGTGCTTATGCACTAAGGCAAGTAGCTGGACTTAGGCAAGCTGGACTTAGTGCTTATGGGGTCAATCACAAACTTGCAATTGCCCGCCTTATACATCAGAAACAGTAACTGCATACTTCAGCATATTCACAGTACGTATGGAATTAATTTTATTTATGTCACACAAAATGTACTCAGTAAATTTCAAGTAACTATTGCCTAGGTGAAACATTGCGTCCTAGTAATACATTGATTTTTACTGCTATATATTAATAGACCTTGTCTTGTAGAATACCAAGCATGATCAGGACTTGCTGTCCAGATGCCCATCTGCAGAAAGTTTCTCCTATGTACATGGAGGTTGCTTGAACTCGTTACTTTATATTTGACACACAGGATTTTGAGATGTAGATTTATTTGCAGTGCTTGAACAGTTCTTGCTTTATCTTGCCTTCATTTGCCTCCTGCTGTTGCTGATTCGGCATGATGATATCTGTATTACTAGGTCTGATTCCAGCGGTAATGCTTTGAGCTGATCTCACATTATTTCATCTGCTATGCTTCAAAGTGCACGTGCAACTGTCTGGTTACATGAAACAGCAAAATATTGTTCTCTGTATTTCCCAGTTTCTGACTGTGCTGCTGAAATTTATAGCCTACAACTACAATATACAGTTTATGCACACATAAAGTTATCCTATGCCAAAAAAGCAGCGTCACATTTGTCATTAGTGAGAGGAAGTACACAAAGCACTAGCTGCCTTTCAGTGGAGTATGCAAGAAGTATGTATTTTATTTTTTCAGAAAGCACTTTAGGTTTACTAGTTTTCAAACATTTGAATCCAACAGTGAAAATAACTGTAGTCTCACTCTATCTTCAAAAACACCACAGAGGTGGGTCGAGATTTAGCAAGATATCTTCAACCCCTTTTTGCTGCAGAAATGGTGAATTTGGACTCTCAGTTTATTCCATAAAAGTAAAGAAACAAGGTACAATAAAGAATGGCTGCAGCTACAGACAGCAGCAGTAGTCGTGAGATGTACAAAGATCCATCTACAACAAAGGTAAAGGTCTCTGCCTCCTGTCCTACCTGCCAAAGCGTGAGGTGTGTGCTCAGTGGTAGTACTGCTCCACCAAGGAAAGAGAAAACTATGTGCACAGATAAAGATCAGTACAAGGAGAATGGCTTCCTTGCAGGTCAGGACATACTGAAAGAACCTTGCCAATGGCAAGGCATACACCTTAGAAAAAAAAAGTTTTATTCACTTACACAAAGAAGAAAGTAAATTAGACAAGGCCAAAATCAGCTTTGTGCAATAAATTGAAAATCTACTGTAGCTTTTTCTACACTTCTGGACTGAATTTGTCTTCATTATTCAAAAAGGCCCTTTTTAAAAAATATCTGATATTCTCAGTTTTATACCTTCATTTTTTTTCCTTAAGGTCATTTAGGGAAACAGGAAGCATTCTCATTCATTGTGTTTCTGCTTATTGTTGAAACAACAGCATTCTCTCAGCTGCCCTTTTAACCACATTCACAAAGTCTGCAGACTGGGTACTTGGTGTTGGAACCCAAGGAAAAATCCTCTAACAGCAGAAGTAATCAGGGCTGAGCCGAAGCAAAGTGACACACAACAATTTTTACCAGTGGAGGTTTCTGTAAGTTCCTGAGTTTCTACAGAAGCCCAGTAGCTTCACATATCTGAAAGAAACGTGCTGGGATGTTGTAATACAGAATTAGTTATGCTCCAATATAAGGTGGGGTTTATGAAGTTTTCAGGGTAATTGTGCTGGAATTCAAATTCTGTCAGGCTTTTAGGATCTTTGGATTTGCAAGGTGTGTAGGAAAATTATAAGATGACATCACATCATCCTCCTACTCCTCTATTTCTGGCACAAGGAAGGGCTTTGGAAGTAAACCAGCTGGTTAAGAACATTTACAGTGGGCAAGTGACTTGACTGCCAGGAGCTTTTAATTCATTTCACAGCTGGAAGTCACCGAGATACCGTATAGCTACCAGCCAAAACTGTCAACACCACTTTTACAAAAGACATCCAGTCTGTGCTGCCGCATTTCTGGGACACCCTATGCTGTACCTGATTTTCTGAGCTGGCAGACAGCACAGGAAACCCATATGAAACAGCATTTGAAAGTCAGTTCCTTAATTTCCAGAGATGGTCTTCCCAAAACTGAAAAAAATATCCAAAGTTTGGCTATAAGAACGTATTTTTACATAAAATACATGGAATAATCCCATCACATAAATGTTTTTTCTAAGCCCCTCGGTCTTTCTGGCTAGTAACTCAGGAGTCTGGTTGGCTAAATTATCTCAGATGGTCCTAGGAAACAGATTTCAGTTCTCACACTAGTTACTGATTATGATCACTGCAGCATACAGAGGACACATCTCTACTTGTTCTTTGAATAAGGAAGAGATGGCAGTCCCTCATGTCATTTGCAAGAAATTTTCTAAGTTATTGCATTGCATAACGGAACTGATTCAATTACTCAGCACTGCAGTAATTTTCTATATGTTTTCCTCTTAAAGAATATATTAATTGGAAGCATATTGGGCTATTCACAGGTGTTGAAACAGCTGGAAAACATTCTTGGCATGACTATGAACCAGCTGATTTGCTACTATCCTTACTCATTTCTTTGATTTGCCCTAGTTCATGCTAGGAATTGTGACTGCATCCAGGATAGGAAAACAGCTCTGATAAAGTGAGAACCCACTGATATAGTTTTCTTCTGACAAGGAGAAGTATTTCTTACTTTCTCTCCCCCACCACTTTGTTTTCATAGGTCTCCTTTTTGAATGTACAAATTTAAGGGAAGAAATATTAAGAAACCAAACAGAAGAGCAGCACAGTATGACTTTAAACTTGCAATTTCCAAGCTGTGTGCATAAATGTCCAGACTAATTAAATGAGCAGTCTTGCTCAATACTAACAGTATGACTCACTATTTGTAAGACTGACCTTGAATATTTACAAGACAAATACCACAAATGTAAATTATTCCCTCCAGCTAACAGGAAGACTAAAGATTTATGCAAGCAAAATGTTGTAACAACATGCATGATATTCTCATTGTCAAATTGAGCACAGTGCTACATTTCTCGCTAAATGAAGAACACAATCAGGGGAAAGAAAAAAATCACACCTGTGAGCACAAAGGAAAAGAAACTCGTTCACATGTCAACTTGGGACCACAGAAAACATCTGACTGCTGAAATTTACTTTGGGAAGACAACAGTTTGCTTGTTAGACAAATCTGAGACAGGGAGAAAAGACACCAGGGTAAATATAAGGCTTATATTTCTTAAAAGCCTTATACACAACATATATATCATACAGGAATAATCAGAACCATACTGGGATATGGCTTCTTCTTGCTGCTATTTTGGCAGTATGCAAACTCTGTTTTCTGGACATTTCTAGGTATTTGGCAAGAGGTCTTTAGATAAATATCCTTGCAAAAAACATCAGTACCACAACCATCCCTAGGACTTTCAAGAAATAGAAGTGGTTAATTGTATAGTTACTCCACTAAATAACTAACATGGGAAGTTTTGACTTGGTTGAGGAAGTTGCACATTCACTCTCACCCTAAGAAAAGGCCATTTAAAAGAACAGTGCAAGTAAAAAAATATTGTCAGTGAAATAAATGCGACTTACAATAGTATACTAATTGATAATCATCTGTAATTGACGGTGACTGATTATATTTAGCCAATAGGTAAGAAAGTCCGTGGGCAAAATAAAATGGTGCTACAGCAAGTGAGATATTTAAAAACATCTGTCAATAGAAGAACATGTCTTTGTTCCACTCTGATGGTCAGAAGATGCTTTTAGGCGCTTCTGCTTAGAAAGAGAATAATAAAAGATAGGTACTAATACAGACTCAGAGAGGTTCTCAATCCAAACTTAAACCACTCTTGTCAGTCTAGAGCATAGTAATTTTAGGAGTAGACAGCAACAAGAGCTAACTATAACCAGGTATGAAGCAAGAGAATTAAGTGAAAATACATGTCTCTTAATATGAATAAAGTTTGAAAGAACAAGCTTGGTTACACTGAAAGGAAAGGGAGCTAGGCCTGTAAGTCTACAACTGTACAGGCAACAAGTTGAATTTCCTTTCTCTGACTGAATACTGAATGTTTCAGTGCTATTCTCTGCTAGCATGTAATGGGGGATAGAAAAAAGTGGCCTCCAGAAATCTCTTTCAATGTAAATTAATTTACAGATTTGTGATTAGTTTGCCAGAAAAAAAATCAGCCTGATATATAGGTGTCACTAACATAGTTACAAATATACATAAAACAAATGAAAAACCTAAAACTGCCCTCAGTAATGCAAATATGATGAGGCATCAACCTTTTTCCACCACATGGTTCAAGGTAGCAAACTGCTCTGTTACCCACAGCAGCTCAAGGAAGAAATGCTTTGCAGACCAAACAGTTCTGCCCATGCAAAGGTGCTTACTGTATAAAATTTCAGGCCTGAAATTTGTCATGCTGATATTTTCATCTGTGTACTGGCCACAGAGAGCTGCATTAGGCCAACAGTCACCACAGGTTCTTTTCTAAAATCAAGCATGCACTTTTTTTAGCAATTTGTGGGACATTTTTCAAAGATTTAATTTGCGAATGCTTATAAAACTTAAACCCTTCCAAAGGTAGTAAAACTGCAGCAGAGCAGAGTTTGTGGTCTGAATTTCCCCCGAAAGTACTTAACCACTGGGGCAATTCTGTAGATGCATCATCCTTTCTCCATCACAGTTCTCTTTTTCTGTCATTCTGATGTGAGAACTGATAAAGATTCAAACATAAAGAAGAAGTTCTCAACAACGTCTCTGCTTTTTTATTTCTCCTTTTTTTTCCTCCCTTCCTTTTACTCACCCCAAGTAATGGTATCATGGAGAAGGAGGATAAGAAGTTTCTCAAACTGTTTTGCTAACATTTAACCAAATGCATTTGACTTCTTCAGTTAGGTAAAGTGAATTTGTGAACTGATTCCCTTTCCTATTCTAACATGTTATGCTGGACTCCACAGCTCCAGTTCTGCAGCACGCTTTTTCCATTATTCTTTTCTAAAGTTTTCCATAAAGATCGGTGCTGCCAAGTCTCCTGCTACAAGACATTTCCTGTTCCTAATGCAAATGTGACGATCTCTGGCATGATAGCCTGGATTACTTAGTATAGGCAAGACTGGAGATGGGTAGTTTTCTACTTAGTTTTGATGTTGCAGTTTCTGCTGAATACAGCTGTGGTCCTACTGTCCCTTCAGGCATCTCACAAAGTTCAGCGGGACTGAGACCCCAGAAACTTCCCTTAACTGTATAGAAACTGAAAGCTCAGGACTTAGGAAACTGGACATGAAAAGCACATCTTACAGTCTATCTCGAGTACAAAGCCTTAAAAAAAACCCCACCTTTAACATGAACTAAGAGGACAATTTCTTTTTTCGGACTATGTGCCAGCGTGAATGCAGGGGCAGGTTGCTGCAAGCACCCATCCCCTTGGGACTCCAGGAACAAGGACTCCCAGATTTCAGACAAACAACAGTCACATTGCCTGCCCAAGCATACCATCAGACCAAGCAGCTAAGGCAAAGCTTTGTGTTTGACAGAAGTGAGTGCAGATTTTTTCTTCTGCTTAGTTCCTGAAACAAGCAGTGGGTATGACTTGCACATAGAGCTGTGGCTGTTTGGTAAGAAAATTAGAGCAGACTGCTGGTTAACATTGTCCTAGTCCACATCATTATGTACTTTGATATTGTATGTGTAAAGGAGACAGCCCCTTAAATTACTCCAAAGATAGAAAGAAACATTAAGACCACTACTATAATGGCCTGTTTACTGATGTGGTAAAGCAAAGCTCTTTTGAGACGTTCATTTTCTTTTATCCTGACAAATTGTGAAGTTTCAGGAGACAAATAAAGGCTGATAATATGAGAAACTAAATGACTACACTTGAGCTGTTTGTGAAAACTTTGTACCAGCATATATACAAGCCAAAATAGCAGGAGGTATATCATATTCAAACAAACCAAAGAAGTAGCAGTAATTTTGGATATAAGTGGGGAATGTAGCAATTGCAAGTTTGAATCGTAGGCCGACAACATCAGTTCTGTCCAGAATAATCCAGGTAACAGTACAATGTGTTGATCTTATCCCTTTCAATCTTGGATTTTACAATATGAATCAGAAAACTGTGGAAAAGAAATAGAATGTACTACAGTTCCACCATAGAGCAAAGTATCTGACAGTGTTCTTGAGCTCATTTCAATTCCCTCTGTTGCCCCAACAATCTTGGGCATTTGATTTTAGAGATGCTTACCTCCAAAAAAGAGTAATATTTGACCATGTAGCACAAAGAACTAAAGAACACAAAAGAACTAAAGAACTGTAGAACGAAGTCCTACACAGAACCAGCAAAAACACTTTTCATGCCATTTAACAATGTCTACCAGCTCACTGGGTTCCCAGTCCACCTTGTTCTTATTATACAGCATCCAGATAAATTAAGTGATTTCCTGTCCAAAGGGTGGAATTAACCAGACTTGCTATCATCTTGCCTATTTGTACAGCACATGATTGTTATATGATTTGGAAATTTGCACTCCTATGCTCTGGATAGCAAAGAAGCAGCAGAGAGGCTGCGTCAGAGTCTAGAACTTTCATTGCACGGGGATCAGGTGACTCCCCCAGCTGGGTTGAGCACCATCTTCAGTAGAGACTAAAAAGAGAGCCTTGTCTATGAAAATGTGTAAAAGCTGGCTACTAAGCCAGCTACATGGTGGCATGCTGCGAGTTTGAAACCTTCATGTGCATTTCGCACAGGACAGTGGGGAATTGCAAACCAGCATAGTCAGTAGCTTACCCAGGTGTCTAAGAACAGTTCAATTTAAAAGGTCATATAGTCCAAACCACAGCTCACAGCAAGTCCAATCAAGCCAGGTAGCTCAGGGCCATGTCCTGTTCAATCTTGACGATCTACAAGAACAGAGATTTTACACCCCCTCTGGGCAGCTTGTTCCAGGGTTGGATCACCCTCATGATAACTTTTTTTTATCCTAATACCTGATAAGAATCTTTGGTGCTTTAATTTATGCCCATTGCTCCCTGTTCTATCATCATGCATCTTTGAGAAGAGTCTAGCTCCACCATCTCTTTGTCCTTTGATCAGGCTGCTGTAGAAGAGGATAAGGTTTACCCTGAGCTTTCTCTTTCTAAGGCTGAGGAAACCCACTTCTTCAAGCCTCTCTCCCCCAGACAAAAAGGCAGAGTACCTCAGCCTTCTGTCACTTGTCACTAGTTCCCCTGCCCCAGTGACCAAAGACCCACATTTTGATAATGTTCCTTTTGCTGCCAGTGAACTTAGAAAAACCCTTTTTCCCCATCCTTCACCTCCCTTGCTAGTTTGAGCTCCAGTTTAGCTTTGGCTTTCCTGACTCCATTTCTACATGCACAGTCATGTGTTCGCCTTCCTGAGTAGCCTATCCCGGCTTTCACCTTCTGTGTGTCTTCTTTGTGTCTGAGCTCAGCCAGAACCCCTGTGTTCATCCACGCTGGCCTTTTGCTTTACTTCCTGCACATTGAGATGGATCATCCCTGTGCTCTGATGAGGCTGTCCTTGCAGATCAACCAGGTCTCCCAGGCCCCTTTCTTTCTAGGAGTGGCTCCTATAGGATTTTGCAAGAATTTCCCTGAACAAGCTAAAATCTACTCTTATGAAGTCCTGGACCCAACTTATTCCTCTCAGGATCTTAAACTCCACAAGCCTTGTTGCAAGTCTCTTGCCCTTCTGGCTATCCACCAGTTGTTGCTCACTTGTCAGTTGCAGGTCCAACAGATCACCTTCCCTCACCAGTTCATCAGTCTTGTGCATCACGAAATTATCTTCAACGTGTTCCAGAAATCTCTTGGATCACTTGCGTGCAGCCTTATTGGCCTTCCAGCATGGTGGCTAAAGTCACCGACGAGTACTAGAGTCTGTGACTGAGACTTTCTTCAGCTGCCTAAAGAATGCATCACCTGCCCCCTCTTCTTTATCAGATGCAACGTAGCAGATAACCATTGCGGCATCACCTGCGCTGGTCTGTCCTCTGGTCATTACCCACAAGTAAGGATTACTCACAAGCAAATGTACAGAACTCCTTTATACAGAACTCAGTCTCTGCCATTGTTGTCCAGCCCTGTCCTTGCAGCATTCTAGTCATGAGAGCTATCCCACTATATCACCATGATCCTAATGAGATCTTAACTTTGTAGCTGTGCATAGACTTTCCTCTGGCTTGTTCCTCATGCTACATGGATTTGGGTACAGGTATTTGTAATGGGTCTTAAATTATGCTGCCTTTACAAGGGAAGTGTGAAAGCCTCCCCTATCATGCTGTCTCGTACGGGCATCTATCTGTTCTGCCTCTTGTGCCTTCAATTCTCTCTCAAGCCTGGCCAGCATCTCCACAACTTCCAGGTTCTTTGTGAGATTGCTGCCTTTATCTCTGTAGAAGGAAGTCTCCTATAACTGTCATACCACTTCTACCCTTCATGCAGACATCAAGTTCAGGTTCAGCAGCTTCCGATCCCATATGTCTGACTTGAGCAGATGGTCCCTAACTCAACTTCCCCCTGGCATCAGTGCTCCTGCATTTATTTTGAGTTGCTGTTTGGCAAAAGGGTTTGAGAGCTGACCTTACCTGACAAGCAAACAAAAGGGTTTGTAGTTAGAGCATCAACACTCACAAAAACCAGCACATATGCTTGGGGAGCTGAAGTCAGACTACGCTGGTTTTCACTGCATGTGCTGCTGGAATCATTAGGAGCTTTAGCCAACTGTGCAAAGACACACCAAAAGCTCCTGAAGGTCTTCATCTACCTATCTTCAACAGCAACTCAAAGGTAGATGTGGAAGTAGCATTATATCTCACATTACAAAACATGAAGGTAGTATCAGTAGTAGTGCTAAGTCTACCTAGCCCCTCTTGTTGCTTAACTATACCAATCAGATGAAAATAAGGTGACTTCAAAAGTAACCTGGAAAGGAAGCAGACAATCAGACACTTGCTGAGTTCTAAATACTGTTCATAAGCAGCAGGAGAAAAGAAACAGAGGAGGAAAGGGGTGTATGAGCACATCAACTTTTAATAAACTAACTAATGAATATGTGGCAGTACAATGCATGAAAGCAACCACAACAGATGCAGCTTCAAAACAAAAAAGAAAGAAACAAGTATTTTCTTATTTTGCAATAAAAATTTTTAGAAGGATGCAATTTGAAACAACCCTGAGGAAAAGAAAACCCAAAAACCACACCCAAAGTTGAATAGCTCTGGATTTACACATTATAGGCCCCCTACTTTCTGTAGTGCTGCAAAGTTCTAAGAAGTCTTTGTTTCAAAAGGTATTTAAGCTTATGCAGAAGGTTCATTAAGTACACAAAAACTTTCTTCAGGAAGCATTCCTGAGCTTCCCTGTGTCGACTAAGCCTTTCACCTTCCTTTTCATAGTTCTGAAGCACAAAATTAACTGAAGCACAGAGGAAGTGATCCTTCCTTACCAAGACTCAAGATGCTTGTCAAACGAGGTATTAACCCATGGAGAACAGCAGAAGCATCTATAGCAGAGGAGTATCAGCCCTCTGAAGACTGCACACAATACAGATGCCATGTGAGTGTAAAAATAAATTGTTTTATAATTCAAGCTGAAAAAAGTGCCCAGCTTTTTCTTCGGATGTATAGCAAAGTAAGCCTTTACAATTGTCACTGGCATATTAGAAGTAACATCAACAGCCTGTCTTGTACGTCATTGATTAGTATTTCCACAGAATACTCTAAAAACTGCATCATGATCACTGGCAAAGATGAGTTGTTTCAACAAATGTAATAAGTTTCAAATAAAATGCTGTAAATCTATAGGTTTCCAGTCTATACCTATCACCAACCATTTGGGGGTGCGAAATAATGGCTGTATTTTCCATTTTGAGACTGCATGTGTTAAGCACAGGGCAAACTGCTCATTCTGCCCTGCCTTCATACAACTGACACCGCAGATGCAAGTTACCCCGCGAAACTGAGTCGGCAGGAAAGCCTGATCAAGAAACGCCACCTACTGTCTCCTGGATCACTGTTCTAAAAAGCTGCTGGAGCGCAAGGACATGCTCTAAACGCACGTGTCCTTTCATTGCAGGAAAAATATTTGAACATGATAAACAGCAATCCTTCAGATCCTCATTTAAGATACTTACTACATAAAGTTTTAAGCAGCATTTCCTACAGAAGTCTTTTGCAGTGAAACCTAGAAAAAACCGGCAGCAATTCCCTTTGAAATACGCCTTGTTTTTCCCAGATTGCTCCCCTCCCTTCCCTCCAAATAATTAACTGAATTTCACAGTGTTGCCTTCTCTTGAATTTCAGGTTCATCCTTAATTAAAACTCTACATAAGCACAGTATAACTATACCACTGCCTGCAATAATATAGTGCATATCTTTCTTTGTGGCTATCCCCAAGAAATGCCCTCTAGCGACTCAACACAGGACATTTCAGCCACTCCAACCCAGCAAAAGCCCTAAGTATTTTCTTAACTTTAAACAAGTTTGGTTTCCTGATCTTGGGCACTAGGAAATCAGATGCCCACCACACTTCAACATGCTAAACTGAGCATATGACTGAAGAATCTTCTGCACAGGAGCCAGTGTGCTCAGGACCTGGATGCACCAAAAAGTAAAACTGTAAACACATATGAAATCCAAGCTTCCCTGAGGAACAAGCTGCTGTGCAACTTGAATAAAACAAATTAGACTTTGTTTGAATTACTGTGCACAAATATTAGAAGTTGCTCTTTTTACCTCCCTTTTTTCCTAATGGAGGATGTTACAAGTGTTCTACACTTCCAGAGCAACCTTCAATATTTTAATGTTTAATTGTCTGAATTTTGTGTGTGTTTTTCTTTGAACCTACCCTTCTTGGGTTCTTGCTTTCTTTTCCTACTGAAGTATTTTTAGTTATTTAAGGGCATTGCCTCTCTCTCTCAAGATAAAGAAATGGTGCTTCCTTAAAACAAATTGTAGCTCAAGTAAATCAGCCCCAAGAAAGCAAGTAGTCAAGAGAACAAAGAATGGAAAATATCAGCTACATTGGTAATTGTAATAGAAGTTTTCTTTACTTCAGTTACAGGTTGGACACAGCCTGAGCCAGGAACCTAACCAATTCAAAACAAACATATGAATCTCAGTCTGAGGATGAATTAACTTCTTGCAATTAAGTCAAGTTTGAAAGTGCCAAATAAGGAAATGGAAGACTTGACCTTATAAATTTGCACTGTAACAGGCAAAATGAATAAAACTATCTTCTATTATTGCCAATAAAAATGTAGTTTTACATCAAACAGTTGTCCTGATGGTACTAGCCAATCAAGTAAATTGCACAGTAGTTCACACCTTTTTTTTTTTTTTTAAACTAATCCTTGCCACACTGCAAACAACCTTCACAAATCCTTTATCAAAGTTATTTGTAGAGAAAAGATTGGGAGCTACTTAAGGTTTCACATTGGAAGTGTTGGAATAATTTCCAACTAAGGGAAAAAGATGCCATCTTCCCTCAGATTCTCTTGAGATGTACAGAATTTGAATAAATTACCTAGACTCTGGACTGCATCTGTCTTTTTAGTCAGAACATTACATCTGATGAAGAGAGAATTTTCTTCTCACAAACCACAAGTCAGGTCAGATACACAAATTATTCAGGTCACTTCCATCAGGATGTTTAGCAGAGGAAAATTCTGATATAAGCCCCTGAGGAAAAACTTCAAACCATTCTATCACTCCATTTCTGACCAACACACAAATACACATTGTCATGGCTTGTTTTTATCATCAAAATTGAAACGTGAAAGCTATATGATCTGTATTTAAAATGCAGTTTCACACAAATGAACAATTGCTCATTGTGGAGGAGAGGAGAAGACATTTTACTTGAATGTGGCTTCTAAGAGATGCTAACAGCAGTTCAGTGTGCCATCATGTATTCAACTATTCTGACAATAGATTTGACCAAAGTGGTTTAGCAGCTTGATAGCCCGATAACTTCTGATTGAAAAGCTTTGCAGGGATCTTCTTTGAACTAGGAATCTGGAAAAGCATGTCTTCTAGCGTGCACATGGTTATCTGTCCTGAAGCTTGTAGTTTCATATGAATATCTGTTAATCTGGCAGAAAGGTAGGCATTTTCTTCCATCTCTTCCCTGACTGCAGCCAGCTAAGGAGGAGAAAATGACAGACTTACAGTTCAGCAAGTGAAGATCTCACTCAACTACCATACTGAAGGCGAGCAACCACTCAAAGAAAAAAAAAAAAGGCTCACAATGTAAGATATGTGGCTAAGGTGGTGACAAGAAGAGGATTTTATGCATCACCAGATACAATACCAGATGTTATACATCACCAAACAATGATGGAAATGCACTGGTTATTCTATTAGAGAGAATCTGTTAGATTTAAAGCTTCTTCAAAATATACAGTTCACTTTTCACTCCTAGTACAAACTACCACAATTATTTTTCTATTCAAACCCAGGAAACATTAATTGCTTCCTGAAATCTACTTTCCAGATCAGCACAATTCTAGTTATTATATATCACACTAAATATATAGAAAAAGTAACAAAAAATTCAGACTATAGAACACTGAGAAGTTCTGTATGCCATATACAGAGTCTGAGCTCAAGTGCAAGTATCTCTAAAAAATATTTATTTATCGATAACCTTTTGTGGAAGAAATGGATTAGGACTAATGCTTAGTCTTCTTAGGAACTGTTCAAAATTTGCCTAACAAGAGCAAAATACAACACTGACAAATGCAACATCTATTGCAATGAATTTACAAGATGAAATGCTCTTAAAAGAAAACTTATTTTCAACACAGCAGTTAACATACATGGGATGTGTTTTGAAAGATGTGTCTTACTTCTTTTTAGTATTTGTTATTTTATGTATCAGTTATTAATTTTGTTTAAAAGGTGGCAGTGAAAGGCTAAGTATTTAATTATTAACATAGTCTTAAAATACCTTATTCCATAGACAAGTTTCAGGAAAAGCCGCAGCAATGCTTCCAAGCAGGTAGGGGTATATATGTGCTCTCAAGGAGGTCTTCTTAATGATCAATATTGTAAAAGGTTTTTTTGAATAGCAAAATATAGTAAAATAGCAAAAGCTATTATTTCCCATATCACATTTCCCTGTGTAGTATCACAGTTCTTTGCAAATATTATCAACCTAACAATACTGCTGTGATCAGAACCTTATTCTCATTTTTACATCAAATGAAAATAGCACAGCAGGCAAAGGATTAAATTATTAATACCACTAAAGAATGCTTCATCTGCATTCAGATGAAATCTGAGCTCCTAAGAGGAAGATCTACAATAAAAGAAGGGAAGTGGGCAGCTAATTGCTTTATCCAACAGTACAGAAAGCCAGCCAGCAAGCAGCCTTGCTATCTGACTGCATCAGATTCCAAACAACTTTAGTAGGGTGAACTCAGGCACCTAAAGCTCTGTAACTGACCTACTATCATCATGGCTCAGCCAAGCACCATGGACCTCCTCTCATTACTGTATACTTACCACCTGCTCAGAAAACTCGATTTTTTTCACAAAGGGAGGAGTATCAACTTTCACTGCTGCCTCTAATGTCCCTATTACTTCTTCTAGCAAACCAGATCTGAGCTGGACAAGAACCTTAAAAATAAAATAAAATCAAACAAATAGCATTTAATCAGAATGAAAATTTAAAGAAAAAAACGTGTTCGGGAAGACATGAAACAACGAAGGAAAAAATGTATTTCTAGACATTGCACTGATAAATACTCATTAATTATGAAGAAAGCCAAAGGAATGATTGATTTCCACAGAGGATTAGGGGGTCTTTTTTGCAGCTAGGACCTGCAAAGGGTGAGCCTGGAGACAAGGCTCCTCTGGCAGAGCTGCATTAGCTGTTCTTGCGTAAACTAAGGTATTTTTTTTCCACAGCTTAGAGAAGTTACCTACAGGGCACATGCAGGAGACTTTCCCTCAGGTTTTAGACCATGCAATTAAGGCAAAAAAAAATTCCATGTACATGAAGTTAAGGTTCAAAGGGCCGTAGGAGGCCTGAAGTAGGCGGAACACAGCTAAAGAAGGCATTTACTTGGAACTGTGGTTTTCTTAATCTTTTGTAGCAAGAAAGCAGAAAGTCATGATGTCATAATTACAAATTGTTCATAGTCTATACTCACAGACATTGGACTGGTCTACTTTTCATTCTCCTCTATGATGGGAAGCAATTTTAAAAAATGGTGGCAGGGTGTTAACAACTCAGAAAGTACTGACAATTTTGTCAGTGCAACTGACAGAAATTATTTGCTCAAAACCAAGCTGAGCAACAGTACTGGTACATGCCTGTGCTACTGGACATCTTACTCTGCACGAGGGAGTGTTTTGTCAGTATAGCATAATTCTCAGCAAGATTCTAATACAAAGCAAAGATACTTACTTTAAGATTATTGTATAGTCTGCTCTCTGTTTTCAATATCCGGGAACAATAAGATTTGGCTTGTGAAACATTATTCTAGGAAGTAATAACAAATGATAAAAAGAATATGGTTAAACATGTGGGACACACTTTGAGAAGAAAAGTTTAAGAAAAACAACAGTCTTTCACAACTCAGTGAATCACAAACCAGCATCTAGAATCACAAACCAATCCATGGGTCACCAAGATCCATAGATTCCAAACAGCATCCAGCCTGTGAAAGGAATACTCCACACTGGAGTTCCCATGTCATCTGGCTTTTTAGCACAGTACTGACAGTGCTCCCTGCGCAAGAACAGCCACGGAAAGAAGCATGTAACCAACAGTGAACATGAGAGCACCTAAAAGATAAAAGATCTACACACATGCCCAATTTGGCAAATCAGAGTAATTATGTGAACTGCAGTACATGCTAATGTGAGTATTTATCCTGCCCAGCACTTTTAAACTTTTGGACATACACACAGTACTTTGTGCCATCAGCTGATTTGTATAGACAGTAAACGTTACACTGACACTTATTAGACTAAGCATTGTTAACTGGGATCAAGAAATATCTTACAGCAAGATGTACTGTCAAAGATCATGCAGCTTAAGGAACGTGAAGCATTATTCTGTTTGCAAAACAGTAACTGATTTTTTTATCAGGCAACATCATAAAGGATATTTCATGTCATGGCGGAGACAGATATTTTGTTTTTAAACCTGAGTGCCAGTGAGATGCCCTGTCACTTCACCATGCACATCAAAAAATTAATTAGATGCTATTGTTCAGTGTCTCTGTTCACAGAGGCAGTGCAAAAAAGACCACAGAATGCATAAGAAAATTTAACAATTTTACTTCATCCATTGAAACCCATGAACAACATCAAATCACTAGCTCTTACAGTGCCTCTGACCTCTGTTTAGACATGAAATAGAGAAAGTTCAGAATTTCCTCAAGTGGTATACACAAGTTATCTGCAAGTGAAATGCTAGACTTCACAATTTCTTAATTGTTATTCCCTTGCCCAGTCTTTAACCCTGTACTGCCTCAGAGCCTCTTCATATCAATGCTTAGGCACACGAGGTATATGAAAACCTCCCCCTGAAGAAAGGCTGCGAAGAAAGACAAGCCACCTGACAGGCAGTAGAACAATGCATGTCATAGCCTTTGAGTCTGCCTCCCAAGATAAATATTTTTAAAAGATTGTACACATACTTTAAATTATCATTTTAATTACATTTAGAGGAAATCATCACTAAATAGCAGTATCTGAAGGACTGGGTCGATGGTGACATCTGACATGCTGGTTGAACCCCCTTTACCGTTACTAGCACCAAATGTCTGTGCATTCAACTCAGAATGTATGTTTAGATTAAAGAATTTCTACACTCACTTTACGTCAGAATTGTCTATAATCTTAGTCTTCCGGGGGCCTAAAGTTCTAGTACTTGAAGTTATTACATATCTCAGTTATGCTTCCTCTATGTTAGCTTCCTTTCATTGACTATCTTATAAAAATAAAACTAGAGAGATTCAGGTACAAAGCAGAACAAAAGGTACTGTACCTGCTTCAGAGCAGTTGCCACAGCAAAGCAGTACGCCCGCAGTGGTAACGTGTCACCTTTTAGCTGTGCTTCTTCAAGCAGTTTCTCACATATTTTGCAAGATTCCAGGTTGTCCTGCATAGAAATTTCAAACTTAAGTTGCACTTGCTATTCTTGTGATGTGAAAGGAAGGACTGTAGAAAATGGCAGTCACATTCAGAAGGCAATCAGAAGTCAATATACTGTAAGATACCAGCACCCTTATTTTCAGTATTCAGTAGTGCATCTTCAAGATATTTCCCTTCAAGATTTTTTATGAAATTTTTTATGTTGCATCATGACCAAAAAAACTTCAAGGTTTCCTACTACCGTAACAGCTGGATCAATGGATTAAGTTTTGCAAAAAGCCTCACCTAATCCTCTTTAGTGCATAAAGGGTTACTACAGCTTATTCCCTTATTGATAGTATTTTATCTTCAGTAAAAAACCAAAACAAACAAAAAACCAAGCAAATAAACAAAAAACCCAAACCTACAAAAAAACAAAACAAAACAAAAACACTCCTAGAACCTATGTAGCCTGGTTTTTTACTGTGTTCTTGCTATTTTTCTTTGAGCTAAAAATACAGTCAAGGTCAAGAGGCAGCCTGTCTCTCACTGAAGGCACTCATTTGGGTTTCTTTTCTCCACTCAGCTGCCCATTTCCATCAGGCATGTAGGAACATATTGCCTTTGAGAACTCTAATCCTTGTCAAGTTTGGGTGCAATTACAGAAATGGTTCGAGGTTACTTGGAGGGGAAGGGGAAAATGTATGGGAGATGTCTGACAGAACATATAGTATAAATGCCTTGTTTCTTGAGGAAGCCAGAGTGTAAAACCAACACTGAGGCTCAAGCACAAAGCACAGGCTGAAGAGGTACACAGATCCAAGAGAAAGAATACTATCAGGGTGTATCAAATTTGCTCTTCAGCGCTTATGACGACATATGTTTTTAGAGATTTGCTTTGTGACATCATTTTGCATGGGAACCTATACACGTGTACTCAATTAAGCAATTTAGGACTTAAATATGCCTAAAATATTTGTGCTGGGTAAGAAATAATGACTGGGAAATTTTAAATTTCATAGAAAAGGAAGATATAGAGAAGGCAATTCAAATCCTTTTTCACCGTGTAAACTGAAAATACGCACCAGTTTGTAGCATATTGCAAATGCAATTAGATAGGTTTCTTTGCTGAAAGGTATACTTTGTTTTTTCATTTCGATCAGAACTTCCAAAGCACCTATCAAAAATACGTTAGTGTTATTCACAAATTTAAGGCTGTACATTTTGAATGGGAGAAAAAAAAAAATTGAATCAACATGGAATAATCTTAGCAGGTGCATTTCAAAATAGGAATGTAATTGAAATCTATTCTTTAAAAAAAACCAAAACAAAACCAAATATCTAAAAAAGTTTAATTTAGAGTCAGTTGGATGCAAGTATTTCTTGCCAGCAAGGTTTTCAATCTACATTAGCATCTGGCCTTACTGTTCTATTATTTTCATACAAATCTAAAACCAAATTCTAGACACTTGACAAAGCTGCTTCCATTTTTCCCAACTGCTCAGAAAGTCAGCCTTTTAAGCACATAAACAAAGCCTCCACCATTTTTGGGAAACTAACAGCTCCTCAGAAACACACACGTTCCATTACACCACCACAGTGCATTGAGGCTCTGATCCAGTTATTTTTACAGCCTCAACTTTTATGACAACCTCTGGACTTAGATTTGCCGAGTATCAAGAGAGTAAGCGCTGTATGTTCAACAAATTTCAAATAAAGGGATTTGCTTGAAAAGCGTACTCCACATTCAATTTAAGATTTTGACATGGAATGTCTTTTCAGTCAGGTCAGATGATTCACCATTATCCTCAAAAAGGACCAAAATGATTAGAAACACTTGACTTAAAATACTGCAGTAGCTAATCTGTATGGGCACACTAGTAGTACAAAGAAAAGACTGCAGCCTGTTTTCATTTTCCAAGGGAAAAAGGGTACTCTTCTGCTCTGATACAAATGCAGAACTGCCAAAAAGGTTGTGGAAGAGCTTACTGTTAAAAAACCTGCATAAAGAAAACAAAAAGCTATGGAAATGACAAACCAAACAGAAGTTAAGCCTTCAGAAAAGAGGGGTTAGGAAACAATCCCCTCTGGATAACCACAATTCTGTGCAACTGGGAATAGTAAGAATATTGGCAGAAATGCAAAACAAATATAGTCTTCTTTTTTTTAGTACACCTTATAGGGCAGCTTATCCACATCTACACTGATACACAGCACATTTGGCCTTTGAAACCATAAACCAATAAGTAATATTCATTAAAATATATGTGTATTTATAGACACATACTTAACAATGAGAAGCATTCCCCTCAAAATGCATTTGCCTTAGCAAACGGAGTACTTACTTTCAAGATGGCCCTTTTTAAATAACATAGTCATCAAAATATGGAATGATGTACTCTCTGAGAAAAAACCACGCAAATTCTGGAGAACAGACACAGCAAGCGTAAAGGAAGTTAGGAGAGTGAGCATTCTTACTGTGCACAGCATCTTGCAGGTCTTCCTACTGGTATAGTCCCATTTTCCTAAGTTCCACATTTAACATTTCAGGGTCCCTGACTGTCCCTCTGCCGAGTTACCTCTAAAATACCAGTGATTAAGTATGGACAAAAGCTCCCTAAACTTAAACTGGAATTTCCCAGAGATTCCCCACTACCAATTTTTTTTAAATAACAGATTGTGACGTCTAAATTGATGCAAGCAGAAGTCATTGACTAATAGCAACTCCAAAATGTCAGCAGAAACACAGCTTGTAGCTATTAACAGTACCTTTAGTGTAAGGCACCACCACAAAACCAAAAGAATTTTTTGTTCATCACAGTATCAAATGATGAACAGATCAGCACAATGGCTTGAGAACAGAATAGCAGAAGAAAGAACAAGTATATTTTACATTCCACTTCAATGACACTGCGTGTTGGAAATAGGCATATAAAATGCTAGAAGAGTTATGTCTCAATTTCTGCAGCAGTCTGAAGAAGTGGTACTCTAGCTTACTATCTACTAGTTACCAAGTAGCGCAGGACTTGTCTCAATGAAATAGATCTTAGGTAAAAAAAAATCAAAACAAAACAAAAAACCCACATACTTTTACACGCGCCTAATTTAACAATAGTAGCACAAGTGAGACTTCTCCCACATCCAGCTAGGTAAATCTCACGCCTTAATGGATTAACATTGTAGAGGTGACTTTCCACTGGCTGCCAGAGATTTTTGAAGACACAATATTATTGCACAGAACCTTTTAGATTTATTATACAATGGGTGTGACTACTGTCTTGTCATAATAGCATACACAGCATTTTACAGATGCTCAAACACAAGTCTTTAAGTTTCTTCAACATTTAAAATGACCTAGTTCCCAAGCTGATTAATATTATATCACCACTGCAGGGTGAAGAGGGAGTTTGAAGCACAAAATAATAAGATACATATGTTGGTGCAAACAACCCAAGGGATTTCAGAGGGCTCACGTGACATCCTTGTCTCTAAGTTGGAGAGACATCAATTTGATAGGTGGACCACTCGGTGAATAAAGAACTAGCTGGATGGCCACATGCAAAGAGTTGTGCTCAATGGCTCAATGTCCACTTGGGGACCAGTAACGAGTGGTATCCCTCAGGGATTGGTGTTGGGACCAGTCTTGTTCAACATCTTTGTCGGTGACCTAGTCAGCACGATTGAGTGCACGCTCAGCAAGTTTGCCGATGACACCAAGCTGGGTGGTTTGGCTGATACGCTGGAGGGAAGGAACGCCATCCAGAGGGGCCTTGACACGCTTACGAGGTGGGCTGATGCCAACCTGATGAAGTTTAACCATGACAAGTGCAAGGTCCTGCACCTGGGTGGGAGCAATCCCAGGCACAGCTCCAGGTTGGGCAGAGAAGAGATTCAGAGCAGCCCTGAGGAGAAAGACTTGGGGGTGCTGGTTGATGAAAAAATGAACATAAGGCGGCTGCAGTGTGCACTCACAGAGCAAGAAACCAACTGTATCTTGGGCTGCAGCAAAAGGAGTGTGACCAGCAGGTTGAGGGAGGTGATCCTGCCCCTCTACTCTGCTCTTGAGACCTCACTTGGAGTATTTTTTTTGTGTGCAGTTCTGGTGTTCTCAACATAAACAGGACATGGAACTTTTGGAACAAGACCAGAGGAGGGTCACAAGGATGATCAGGGGACTGGAGCACCTCCCATATGAAGATAGGATGAGAAAGTTGGGGCTGTTCAGCCTGGAGA
>JAOEHY010009103.1:0-21942 GCA_025447955.1 Psilopsiagon aurifrons
TAGTTACTAAACTGTTCTTATCTCAACCTGTGGGAGTTGCATTCTTTCGATTCTCCTTCCCATCCCTCCAGGAGCGGAGGGAAGAAAAAAGGGGGAAGTGAGTGAACAAACTGCGTGGCTGATTTATGGCCTAAACCACGACAGTAAGAGTGGCTCATCCTCCTCAGACAGTTCTCAGCCAGGAATCTAACAAAGGGAAATAATTTTTGTGTTTATTTGAAATGTTATTCCATACATTGCATCACATACTTGCACTGGCTTATAGGACCAATAGAAGACAAATTCTGCTCCAGGGAAGTTAAAAACAATGCTTTCACAGTTCTCCCCCTCTTCAAGACTTTCACAGTAGTTATTACAGAAAGAAATATTAAGAGCTGAAAATTACAAGGGGACATCAGGTTGAGAAGCAATGCTCATTCCTCTGCCCACACACCCTCTTTTGCTTTAGGAGCAGGAATACCTACTCCCATCTCCAGCTGGCTGTGAAGATAAAAGAAGGGATATAGGAGGGAAACAGCCTGTGGGATGAACTGAGATGCTCTTTCTTTCCATCTGAGCTACAGAAGGGATGCTATGCTCAAGAGTTGGCAGGGTACTGCAGAGAGAGCCCTTTACCGGCAGCTGTCTGCTCCCTCTCAGCTCCCCCTCTCCCTCCAAGCACTCATGGACCCTCGTGGTAGGAGCTGATGCCTGCAGACATCCACATCAGGTCATTGCCTGTGTGGGAACAGGGGAAGCAAATCTTCAAGAAGCAAGAGGAAAATACTGAGGGAAAGAATAGGTGAAGAAGAGACTGAGTGCAAGGGAAGGACCATGAGTGGGAAGAGCATCAAGACTTTTAGGAGAGCAGAATGGATTGAGTGAGAATAAGGGGAAAATACGGGTAAGAATAAGACAAAGGGTGAGTTTAGAAGAATAAAATTAGACAAAGCAAACCATGAAAATACTTGAGAGTCAAAGAGCTTTCCTCACTCACTCTGCCCTTCCCTCTTTTGTTTTTGTTAAGTACGTTATTAGAGGAGGAAAATGACAACATTTGTGAGCCTGAATAGGAACAAACTAGAGACCGTGGCATAAAAAAGGTAAAGAAGTAGGAAGGGTCAAGACATGATTTTCTTAAAGAGAATAGTGAAAAATAAACTTGTAGAGTGCACCAGAGGTCCATGGCTGACCATCCAACTTCCCATCCGTAAGTATTTCAGCCAAAATCTTTACTGATACAAAGAGGTTTGTGTAACAGTATATGTAATCTTCACTACAGTCCAACAACACTAACACTAGCTAGCCAGCTGCTAACATGCAGCAATAGGAATTTATGGGGTTGAATCAGTGTCTTGAAAATGTTGAAAGTACTATGATAGGTATCTTTATACATTTCTCCCTACAGGCTATGCCATTGCATATAGTTGCAGAAAGGGATTTTTCTCTCTAAAAAGAGATGGGGGAGGGACCCGAAAAAAAATTCACTGTGTATTCTGAGCTCTGCTTGGTTTTGGAATAAAGAGGTAATAAAAACAACAGAGTAAATAATTGCTGTTTCTAAAAAAAGCTTTTTGTTAGACTCAATTCTGTCTCAGGTTGTACAATCACACTAGGGAAATCATCTGCAAGCTACCTGGCTTGTTAACCTGTTTAAGGAGAGAAAGGACTCATTTTTTTTCCCTCCTCAACCCACTGAGCAAAAAGGAGTTAGAAAAAAAGCTTGAGATTTACAACAGTGTAGGCGGTAAATTTTTGCCCCCTCCAAGCATGAAGGATGTGCAATGATTCAGAGGACCATCTAAATCACAGCGATTCCTGGACCTTCTTGGTCATACAGTATTTCAGGCTACCCCTAAAATGTGGTTCCTGTTTGCTGAACATTTAGATCAAATCCATTGATACTCTCTTGAACTTTGATTATGTTCTTTGATTTCTTGCATCACGCTACCAAGGAACCCTAAATATCCTAATAAACAATGAGTTTGAGGTCATTACTGGGATGCCAAAAGTAACTAAACAGATTATCAACTGGGTAAGTATCTTTGCTTTATTTTGAAAACTGTAAGCTTATAAGTACAATAAGTGAAAGCAAATGTAAAATGCAGCAATAAATCTCATGTCTCTGCTAAAAGGAATATCTACTCTTTTTGCCTTATTTTTTCAATCTGTAAGACTTTTGTTTCAAATTTGTATTATTTTTTCCTTGGATGAAAGTTAGTAACAGCTGTATTAAAAGAACATTCACTGTTACATATTACCTGGTTATATTAGGTTTTAAGTATATATTTATGGAACTTTGGTGCATAAACTAATACATTAAAAAAAAAAAAAAACAAAACTGAAATAATAGGGAACCAAACCACAAATTTCCCAATAAATAAACAAAAGCCTGCAAATCAACAACCAAATGCAATTAGAAATATTAACTAGAACCAAAGTAAAGTCTTCACAGCCAGATAATGGCCCTAATGACTTTTTCGCAATATTTTTGTTATTGAGTGCAATAACTTGCTAATATTGCACAATACTTTTATCTGTCATCTCAATATGCATTCCACATTTTTAAGTATTACATGATGCTTGTCCTTGGATTAAAGGTCCCTTATTTGTCTGAAGTGACATGAGAAATGATAATGGCTCGTGAAAAACCTGATATTGTTTGTCATGTCAAGTCCATTGAGATTTTCCTCTTTTCTGTGACTTTTAATACAAATGGAAACATAAAATTTCATTAAATCATAACTTAGAGGCTTAGCTTAAACCTTAAAATTCGAAATAGTTGACATAATTCTTGATAAGACTTTAGGTGTAGGCAGAGCAACGCATAATAAGCAATAGATTTGGATCTTGTATACAGCTCATAAATTACTTCAAGATATGGTACCATATAGAGCACATTAACATTTAACCTTCAAGTAGTAAAGGCATGAAAGCCTATTACTCAAAATCAGCTTGAAGAGCAAACATTGCAGTTGTCATCTTGTAAGGCAAAAGTGTTTCTTTTGCACTTTTTGTTGCTCACTCTTAGCATTTGTCAACACACATGAGATTTAGGGTAAACATGTGGAAATGAAGGCCAGTGTGCTTCAGCTCGATTCCAGGAACTGTCTGAAGCACTATCACAGTCTTTACTTGGCTAATTAATAATCTTTTATCCAAACCCTCATCTGGGCACTGTTTAATTCATTCTATCAGCCTAACTGCAACAACTTGTGTGCTCTCATTCCATGCAAGTTCCTGGATGCACATCTCAAGCAACACAGATATATTCTGCTGTAACACCCTGCAAGGGAATTTCTGGGAGAGAAGATGGAATAGTCAAACCTTGTTTACAGCTTCTTTTGTAGTCTACCAGGAAGGCAATATAAAGCAAGATCTTCAGCTACACAAGGTCTACCTAGTACTTACACACACAGAGTGTAGAAATCTGAAGGAATTAGCAAAACATTTTAGTTTTATCCCATAACTGCAAATTTAACAAAATGTGTAATTCTCCATGGGGTCTTTCCATGCATTCATAGGAACAAGGAAACGAAAGTATGAAGTAAGATGCCATCTTTGTCCATGCAGAATCTTCTCAGTGATGTGCCACACAAATTAAAGAGATATGACAAGGGGCAATGGTGTGGTAGTTCATCAGCATTGAGGCCTAGACCTCATAACAGTTTAAGATCTATAGGTGTACAGCACTCTGTGAGGAAGGACACTACTTCCCCAATCCATTCTCTCTCAGGATGAAAGGCAAAACCCAACCATGTAGCCAAACAAGTAATAGCAAGGATAAAAGCATAAAAACATTTTTGCTTTCCACACAACCATAGGATATAATAATTAAAAAAAATCCATACATCACAGTTGGCTGGATTCAATGCGGGTGCCCCATCATTGATAATTTGCTTGAAGTCAGTGAGACAATGAATGTGCTGAAACACCAACCCTGTTTTTATCAGTTTACAAAAATAAATAAATTACCAGAAATAAATAAAAAACGGAACTTTTTTTAATGTCCAGCATCAAAACTAAGTTATTTGGCTTTTAACAGTATAAATAATAATCAGAATATCCTTTCTGAAGTAGGGAAAAAAAGAGGGGGAAATGTGGAGTGGCAGTAGCAGCAGTATTATTTGCATTATTTCATGCAAAACTTGTAATACAGTCAGGCAGAGACTTCCACAAGCAAAATCTCTCATGCTTCAGCCATAATTGGGATGTTCTCAACATCGGGGAATGTGAGCATAATCACACTAATCTGAAAAGACTCAGCACAATTAGAAAAACTGATCAACAAAAGTCAATATGAAAATCAATTTATAGCTAAAACAATTTATACTGCAGGAAAAATGGCAACATTGTACCTGATACTAGTTGAACCTGAAAGAAAATCCTAGAAATAGGAATTCCTTAACCCATATTTCCACAAAAATAAACTTGTCAAAATGCGTTTTTTCGTACTATATGCTCAAATAACCAAGACAACAACAAAAGTCCTCTGTAGTTTGAAATTCATTCTTGATTAAACAGATATTTTGGAGGTTCATTATTCAAGTAATTACAAATGAGGCTGGTAGTCCCAGGTTGTGTCTAGATACCTCAGTAATTAAATGAGTCATTATGATTCTGAAAGTAATATTTTCACATTTAAAAGATACAAAATTAGGTCATCATAAAGCCTGGAAAAATAATAAATAAATAAACCCGATCCCCGAGTTGGGTAACGTCCTGGGTTCAGCAGTAGCAGTCATTTTTCTCCTTCTTAGTAGCTGGTGCATTGCTGTGTTTTTGACTTCCAGCCTGCAAACAGTGCTGATAACACTGATGTTTTCAGTTACTGCTTAGTAATGTTTTGGATCTGACCAAGGACTTTCTGAGTCCCATGCTCTGCCAGGGAGGAGGGGAAGCTAGGAGGAAGCAGAAACAGAACACCTCACCCAAAATGACCAAAGAGGTACTCCATACCACAGCATGTCATGCCAGGGTGTAAATATGGAGGGCAGAGAACCGGAAGGGGGGGTTCACAGCTGGGTCAGGGTAGGTATTGGTGGTGAGCAGTTGTATTATCTTTTCTTTTATTCTTCATATCATTATTGTTATTGGTGGTAGCAGTAGTGATTTGTGTTATACCTTAGTTACTAAACTGTTCTTATCTAAACCCATGGGAGCTGCATTCTTTCAATTCTCCTCCCCATCACCCCAGGAGCTGGGGGAAAAAAGAAATAAGGGTGAGTGAGTGAGCGAATTGGGTGAGTTATAGTGTCTTAAACCATGACAGGGAAGAATTATATCACATTTATATTCATTTTTCCTCTTAAAAATAATGTGGGGTTAGCTACATGAGATTTTTCTAGAGCAGACTGAAGAAATCAGGAGTTAACTCATCCAGCAATAGGTTTATGATCATCTATTTATCAGCATGACCTAAGATAATATTACTTTCATTTGCTCTTCCTTCCTTTTTGAGAGTTGTTCGGAAAAGCCTTAGTTTGTGGCCAAATGTCAATGACCCCTAACAGATGTTTTAGTAGCTGAGAACAGCAAGAGCACATTAAGAAAGCAGCCCAGCCATCTTCCCTGCTGGGGATGCTGATGAATGCTGACATAAAACTGCTTTAGCCCCACTTCACCTGAGCAACACAGAACAACAGTACTCTATGGAATGATCTCACTCTTCTGCTTCCTGAGCTCCTAAAGACATTGCTAGGTATTTCTGTAGTTTTGAAAGAGCAGAAATATAACATCAGCTAAAAAAGAAAAGGGGGAGGGGAGTGGGAAAAAGTGCATCAGGAACAGTGGGAAGGAAAATGAAAGTGTTACTCATTCAAACCCATGAAGGTCAGGATGAGGCTTAAGAAAAAGCTTGATGAATTTGGTGGTTGATTGCTGTGGGGTTTTAAGTTGTGTGTGTTTCATACAAGGCACAAAAGGTTCCCCACCTAATCAATAAAATAGACACAAGTAAGCGGGCAGAATTTCTTTGCTCAGACATTTCCAGACTTTGAACAGGTTTTGCCAGACAAGATGTCCATAAGTACATTTTCAGAGTCAGTTTGCAAGGAACCTTGTGCCATCCTAAGACCTTTTCTGACTCTTAACAGTATCCAGGCTGGTGCATGAACTTCACTGCAAACAAGAGCTGCTTTGCCTCTGGCGTTTACAACAGTATTTGGCCTTCTGTAACAACAGGACTCTCTGAAGAGTGAGGAACTGCTGGGCACTTGGAGGATGCCCCCGGCAAAGTGGAGCAGTCACATCCTGACTGACTCATCAAATCCTAAGGGAGTGCAGAGGCCAATCTTTCTCTATCATCTTCAAAAGGCTGTGCTGACTTGCATGGTCCTCAGTAACTACAAAAGGGGAAAAAATGTCCCAACCAGAAGGGCTCAGAACAGTAGGACCATGATCCATGAAACTATGAACCACTAAGGCACCTTTAAGTCACTGGAGAAATTATTTATTTGGCAAGTCCTCCTGGAAGACATTTCTATGCCTGTGAAGGGCAGGGAGGTGACTGGGAACAGTCAGCACAGATTGAGAAAATTGCACTTGGGCAGCATGATTACCTAATATGATGAAACAACAGGAGGGACAGCAGAGAATGTCATTTACTTTCTGTTTCTAAAGATTTTCATCAGTGTCACCTAAGAGGTGACTTGCAGTGACTGGAACTGAGTGGGTGGTCTATGAGGTGGTCAGACTGGACTTTTAGGGTCAACAGTATGAAGCCTATTAGACAGTCATAACTTCATTTTTTAATGACTGACATTTGATATCTTGGCATTTGATAGTGGAGCTGAGAGTGTTAAATATTATCACCTGTGAGCTGCCTGACAGGGGACTGACCTCTCAAGCAGTTTTCAGCTGGCACCAGGTAGCAGCAAATTGCAGGGCTGCCAATGTGATGCCGTGGGAGTAAGGGCCAACAGGAAAACTCAGGAAGGTCAAGAAGAGCAAAAGGAAACTTCTGCCCCTGGGACAGAGCAATCCCAGGCAGCAGTACAGGCTGGGGAGTGACTGGATGGAAAGTGGCTTTGCAGTGAAGGCAACTTACATTATTTGGAGCATAGCAAGCAACTCTTCTGCCCACTGTCAATAAAGCAGGCCTACTTCGTGCACTGGCTTCAACTTTTCATTCAATTTCCCAGCCTAAAAAAAAAGTTGCAGTGTTCTGATAAGGTGTCAGAAGGAAAATGACTATCAGAAAGAAAATCTGTCATAATACATAATAGAAGCAGATAGAGCAATATTTCCTAGGCTTTCTTCCTCTCAAGTTCTAAGGCTGGTCATCTGAACTAGTCAGAAAAGTAGACAAAAAATATCCAGTCCAAAAAACAGCAACAAAGAATATCTGATGACCCATGACAACCACAGAGATGGTGAACAAGATGTGAATGAAACACCAGGTACCGGACAACAAATATGCCAGACACATATTTGAAAATAGCATTTATCCTACTTTTTTCTGTTGGCTCCATCACTTTCATAACTTAACACTTCTATTAGACAGAGTATATCTGTGTTATACTCTTTATCTGAGAATGTTCAATCAATTTTAATATTTAGGGAAAAGAGACTGGGCTGACCAGTTTGCCCTACTAGGTTTCAGTACAAATTTTGTACAAATTTGTACTTACATTGCTCTGAATTTTGCGTGCTAGACAGATGGATTTTATGTTAAGTTTTCCAAAAAGGAAGATTAGGAAAGTAAAAAATGCCCAGCTACAAGTTCACTTTGTAGTAGGCTTGCTTTTTCAAACATAGTCCATAATCATAAGTGAAAAAATGGAGTCAGACAGAATTATTTTTGTCAGACAGGAAGTTACATACAAAATTTCCACTATGAGGAGGGCAGTGAAAAAAATAGGACAAATAAGGTGAAAAATAGTTTTTTCCTTATTTTAGAAAACAGTGCAGCGTAAGGCTTCTTAGAATTCAGCTCTCTAAGATTTTAGGATATTTGTGCTTTTCTTTATGCAATGCATCTGAACATGAAAAGAGAACAGAGAGAGAGACTTGATTTGAAAGTGATGGGAAAGCAGGAACAAAAAAATTGACCAAAATGTAAAGCACAGCTTCTCAGTTCTTCCGGTTGAAGACAATTCTTAAGTGTTCCCCACTGTGAGTAACTGTGCTTTCCAATTGTTTATAAGTCTAGTGATTTGAATCTTGGACACTATCTGCATTTTAATGAGTTCATCCCAGATGAATCAGCACAGGTCCAATAAAGCAGTACAGTCAAATGAGTTTAGAGCCACTGAGGGCTTTCAGAAAAAGATGGCTTTTTTCTTAATTATCTTTGGAGGCTTAACTGTGCCATCTTTGAAAGTACTTAGAATTGTTTAGTAGTGTCATCTGCTCAGGCAGAGACCTCATGGAAGCCTGCTGAGACCCCAGGCTGTGCAAAGGTTTTGCACAGCTGGGATGGCAGCTAAGATCTCTCCTGCCCTCCCTGACAGTGGCCAGCATGGCAGGGTTTGCCCATGGGTTTCACAGGGGCAAGCAGAGAGGCAAAGGGCTGCCAGCTTCTGTCAAACATAGCCAGCCATGCCCTTCCATCCTTCTCTCCTCTGTGGGCAGTGACCTTGTGGCATTTCATGCCCCATGTAGCATGGCAGAGGCATGCTGTGGCATGGTATTGCAGCTACAGGAAACAGAGGTGGGAGAAAAGTGGGAAACCAAGCTGCATTTACCCAGCACAGCCTCTCTGGTCACCCAAATCTGAGGCAATTCCTCAAGATCCTGGCATTCACATTTCCAGCTCTCCTCTTACATGGAAGACTGGTGCCTCCCCACCAATAGCCAGGGACCACTGAAAGAACATGTCAAGATCCCCTGCTGCAGGGCTTCAATCTCTGCACAGCAGGTACCCAACTCAGCCCTGTAAAGGCAATGGCCAACTGGGAGCAATCAGCCCAGGTGCTGCCTCCTGCAGCTTCAGCTCCCAGGGCTTGAGGTAGCCATTTGCCTCTCTGCTATCTGCTGACCTTTCCCAGAGCCAGGGAATTTAGACACTTCTCCTGAGTGATCCCTGCAGGTTTCTTTCCCTTACCATAGGGGCCCTGTAATTTCTCAGTCAGGTGCTCATGCTTAACCTACCCCGAGGAAAATCCTGTGGTTTTCCTTTTACGAACAATGTATATAATCTGAAAATGTTAAATGCAAGCACACATTCAGACATTAATCAGTTCGGAGCAGATGCAGGTCTTGGAAACCTTCACTATGACTCCTAAAGTCAGAAGTTATACGCAGGTGAAGTCAGGCTTTTCTAGCACAAAACCATCCATCCAGTTGATGGTAAGCACTACCAGCTCTCCTCAGAAATCCCATTCCTTTCAGTCTACTTGTATTTCATTTCATATGTATTCGGCCAATTCACGTTATTTTAAACTTCAGTTACTCATGTCAATTCTTGTTCATGTAGAGTCCTTTTAACAAAAGGAAGATTTGCAGTCTGGGACACACACTGAATATTTAACAATCAGAATCAACTCAAGCAAAAGCATGAAAACCGCTAAGGAAGCACTGCAATATCCTCAGTGTGTGCCCAGAAATGATCTCCCAAAGCAGCTAGAAATGATCTCCCAAACACTGCATTTATAAGCAAACACATATGGCAGAAGAATGCCAGTGCCATAGGGTGGCTGCTGCCACAGGGGCTCCACCTGTAAAACACGCAGCACAGATCATAGTAGGACAAGCTTTCTGTAGGTGACCACGCCTTTGGTCCATGTATCTCCTAGTCCTCAGAGACTCAACTTCTAAGACCCAGGCCTACAAACCCAAGTCATGTTTACTGTATAATATTTTGGCCACTCTTGCTTCAGGCCTGTTTATCTCCACTTTCCTTTCTTGCCTAAGGAATCATATTGAATGCTCTCTCAGTAATGGGACTTCTGAGAGCTTTCTTTGAAACTATGAATAAAATTCGAAACAAGTCTTACTGATTTGTTTCTCTGGTACAGTATTCTGACCTCAACTCCTGCCAAAGCTCCCTTTCCAAGACAGGCAAAAGTTTCTTCCAAACTATCTTCCTCCCATATATTAATAAATTATTAGTCCCAGGGTTGCACTTGCAGCAGGATTTCTGTATACAATTACCTCGCGGTCAGTGAAAAGATTTCCAGCCAAGCACTGCTGCTAGCTTAATTTTTATTTTCTCCTCTTAGGGAGTTCAAATTCATGGAGGTTATGCTGTGCCTACCACATCACAATACACGCAGCGGACTACAATTATTCTGCTAAAACTTAAGCAATATTAGCATATATAATTATCAAACCTTCATATTACCACGTTGTAGAATTAGCAAGCAATGTGTAATCTGAGAATTGTTTTTGTGTTTGGTTCTTTTCTCCCCCTAGGTGTTACAATTAATTACATCAGTGTTTTTTCTTTAGCAAGTATTATTATAGACAACGAGGAAGTGTAGATAATTTTGTTAAGTTCCTGTTTTCCAGTTTAGGTGTATCACTTTCATTCTAAATTATTGATTGTTTCTTATCTAACTTTGAAAACTATATTAAATACATTTAAAATTATATTTCTTATATTGTCTAACTATGTGGATTTATATTTAAAATCTGATGAGCTCTGAGTGGCTTAAGACTGTGTAATAAAGCAATCACAGCAGTTGACACTTCAGAGAGAATTAAATTGAGTCTTGCTTTAAAAGAGAGACAAAAAATACGTATTACTACATGCTGGGGACCAAAGTGCTGAAGAAAACATTTAGGGCTGGAGAACCATTATTTAACTTACATTCAGTGCCCTCATTTTCTCTGCATGACTGGACAGGTGCATCCATTATGTGTTATTTCAGGAGAAAGAATAAAGGAAATAAATGGTCAAAAACCAGGAGCTGCCTTAAATGAGATTGACTTGCTGAAGATTTCTGTGATGGGACTTGGATTACAGGCTTCTCCTAATGCAGTTCTCTTTACATGGCTTTGCACAGGCACGAATGAGAATATAACAAGGCAGGGGTGACCCCAATCCAGTGGATGCAGTTTCTTGCAGAATAAATTCAAACTCTCACAGGTGGGTCAAAGCAAAAGAAACTCTTTTGCCTTCAGAGTTTAAGGCAGTTTCTAAACCAAAATTGGAGGCTGAATTATGCATTAGAACTCTGCCCAGAAATGACCTGAAAAGGGCACATACAAGCGAATCAAGAAGTGAAATGGGTGCTTTTAGGGGAGGATGATGGCCCCGGGGACTGTTAAGTAGTGCATGATTTTACAGGATGAGAAGCTGCACACTGATTTGCTGCTTAAAAGAAGTCACCCTAGTATACATTCTTAGATGCTAACACAGGGCTGTTATCCTGCAGCAGAAAGGTAGTAGGACAGAAGAGACTAAAAGTACAGTCTGGACCATGCTAGGAGGAATATCTGTTTGAACTATAGCTCTTGCACTGGAAACTTTGGAGTCTCCAAACTCTATGGCAGGGGCTGCTCTAAACATACCAGGGCAGTGTGGTGACACCAGCCATCATAACCCCCAAACAGTCTACCCAGACATCTCCCAGTGAAGGACACAAACCCCTCACCTCCCTAGCTCAGGGTTTCAGAGAAAGCTGACTCCAACCACAAGCCCTCTTCATGAATCAGCCTATGGTGTGGTCAAAACATATAATCAGGAGAGCCAAAACATATAATCAGGAGGGCAGACTCATGACAGAAGAAGACTACAGTCACAGTGTATGACCTTCCTGGAAGGTCATAAATATTAGGGGAACTTTGAGAATCCACATTATGATGCCAGAGGGTGGGATAGGCTGTGCCTTATATAAATGATTTCATTTTTAGCAAGAAAAAGAAGAAACGCAGATACATGAGACAAGCCAATGCACATTTAAAAGCAGCTGAATCTTGGTCTGAAAAGCAGAGCTGTGATCTACTTGGTTTACTTATACAATCCATATTTTATGATCAAATTGTGATCAAACCATTACAACCATTGTTCCTGCAGAATTTACATCTGAATACTACACACTGCTGTACTTTCAGATCACTGAACCACACCACAACACATCCCTTTTCTGGCTGCACAGTGGGATTAGCTATCTGAAATAAACAGGATACAAGCCCTGGATGAAAGTAGGTGGTGAAGATCAATTGCTCTGAAATGGAATCAGCCTGAGTTATTAAGCAGAGCTTCCACAGAAACCAAGAGGCAAGATTCACCTTTGCTTTTAGAAGATAATTTTACAGCATTTCCCACTCTTTTTTCACTCCTAAAGTCCTGTGCAAAGCTTGAATAATTTGGAGAAGGGCCTGGAAGTTGTTGCTATGGAGGAATGCATGCTCTCCATTTGTTTAAAGAGAGACAAAAATTGAGTATCAGAAATGTGCAAAGAGGTAAATTAAAAAGAAAAAAATACCTCTTCTATGTCTGAAAGTTTAAAAGTTTCTGTGCTGCTGTCTTCATTTAACCAGAGTTTTGATGTACAAATGCTTCTTAAAAGCAAGTGTTAACACAGTGTTCTATCAGAGCAAACAGAATCCCTTAACAGCTGTTGTGGTTTAAGCCGTAACTCACGTAGTTTGCTCACTCACTGCCCCCTTTTTCTTTCCCCCCACTCCAGAAGGGATGGGAAGGAGAATCGAAAGAATGCAACTTCCACAGGTTGAGATAAGAACAGTCCAGTAACAAAGGTGCAACACAAACCACTACTGCTACCACCAGTAACAATAATGACAAGGGAAATACAAGGAAAGAGAATACAACCGCTCACCACCCGACACCAAGCCTGACCCAGCAGTGAACCCAAACCTTCTGGGTCTCTGCCCCTCGTTTTTACATCCTGGGCATGACATGCTCTTGTATGGAATACCTTTTTGGTCACTTTGGGTCAGGTGTTCTGTCTCTGCTTCCTCCCGGCTTCCCCTCCGCAATGGCAGAGCATGAGGCTCAGAAAGTCCTTGGTCAGACCAAACATTCTAAGCAGTAACTGAAAACATCGGTGTTATCAGCACTGTTTGCAGGCTGAAAGTCAAAACCACAGCACTGCACCAGCTACCAAGAAGAGAAAAATGACTGCTACCACTGCTACCACTGAACCCATGACAACAACTCAGATATGCCACTGAGAAACTGGTTGGCAACTAACTTGTTTCTTGACCTCTCCTGCACAGCATCCTCTTAGGCTGGGCTGTTAGCACAGGCAAGAGCTAGCACCAGGTTCCACACCCCCCACACCCCCCCCAGCCTAGCCTCTTCCCAAAATGCAAAGTAAAGAGAGAGCAAGTAAAAATTTTACCCTCCATCACAGTCCCAAATATGTTGTGAGCAACCAAAAAGCTAAAAGACATCAACCAGAAAACTCACAATTTTAAAATCACACAGCACAACAATGAAGAGTTCTAACCATTTCTGGGAAATCTTTTTCTATTCACCTTCCCCAAAACCCTTTTAATAATATCAGTTAAACAAAGCTGCATAAATTAAATATAAATCAGCTGTTTTGCTATAATTCAGTCTTGGAACTCTTCAACATTGCTGTACTTTCATACTGCTTTAACTCAGCCAAGCAGCAAGTGGTATCTGTTAATAAAATGTCTTTTTTTTATTTGTGAGATGTTCATAGAATATCTCTGCATAACCAAAAGCAAAACCAGTTGCAACCCTTCTTTTGGCAAATGATCAGCTAGGCAAGATACTTAGATTAACCAAACATATACTAACTCCACACACTCAAGAGTATCCATAATCATGCAACTATCTTTGGCTATTGACTGAGTTTCTGCAAATGAACAATTACTTTCTCCTCTATAAATTTTAATAAGCATAGGACAAACTATCTACATTGTAGCTCTTAGCTTTCTCCTCATCTCATTATTACAGAAAAATCCATTTGGCATTTGTCAGCTTTCTCTGTATATCTTCAGAAGGAAATTGTTCTCAGTATTTAGCAGCTTCCTTTTTTAATACATTGTCATAAACAAAAGCATGTATTCATGGCTCCTCAGATTTCTCCACAGGACTTGAGAAGAAAAAGTTCTGCATTACAGTTGTCATAACTTCAGGATATTTTTCATAAGCAAATCACTCACCATTCATCAGCTTTATGTGGATCAACTATAAAAAGGAAGTGCTTGCTCCACTTTTCATCAAAACACAGATGCAACCTCATTATAGGTCCAAGGATGAGCAACTCTAGATGCATAAACTCATAACCAATTAGCATTACAGGGTGATCTGTACTTTGAAAACACAATTTCTGCAAGTAGCTAAGAGAAAACTTCCCCGTGGTTATTAATTACAGTGAGTAATTAAGACTATTAATCTTAGTAACTTTTTCTACTAATTCACAGCAGTTTATCTGGGCATAAATAACAGTGATCTTTTGGACAATTCTTCCGTCAACCTCGAAGAAGAAGTTTGTTTTCAGAACTGTTTAACATGGAAAATGTATCCTCTATCGCCAGTACAAAACAACAAGTAGCAGAGGGGAACAAAGCCCAGTTTAAGCATCTGAATCAAAGACAACTGAAGTAATTTTAATTGCATTCACAGCAGATTAGTAGGAACCTCTTCACTGCCCTCACATACACAGTCATGCACTCAGGTGACACCAAGATAGACAAAAATGACAGGCAACAAGGCAGAAAGAAGAATTCCCTAGTTTTGTCAGGGTGTAGAAGAATCTGATGCATAAATATACTACATTAAGCCTTGAGCTCAGCAACCGCTGCACTAGCATGAGGTTCCTGGTATTATAACAGTGATTGCCATAAAGCCCTCCTGCCAGTTTTCCAGGAGGCTGCCCACTGGTTTGTTTTATATATCTAAAGGACTATTGCGACACCCAAAAGAAATATACTTTTTGCCATCTGCATCAATTGAAAATTTTGCTTCCGATTTGTGATTTTTTTTCCCCCTATATAAGTCTTACACCTCTTTAACACTTAGCACCTTTCAGAAGCACTCAAAGCACTATCTGTCACAGCCAGCTGTTTCCTTCCTACACTTTCCCAAGAGAGCCCTGACTGCGGATTTTATTAGTTGGCTTAAAATGCAGTAGGCCGGTTGTGAAGAGGATATGACAGCAGACACTCACTAATTTTGAGAAACAAACAGACAAGCAGACTTCTGAAGAGTTCATTATTGCTACTGCACAGGCAGGAGGGATGGAACAAAGAGACGTAGCTGTGGTTTCATCATTTATTAAAAAAGCACCAGGAAAAATATTAAGGCACTGGTCCCTGATCATTCAGACTGGCTGTTTCCTAGATGCTTTGACTATTTCAATTATATGTCTCCATCACAGTGCCCAAGTCCATCTAGAGACATAGGCCACTTCAGAGGTGATATGAGACTTCAGATGAGACTTCACAGGATCTGGATTCTTTTCTCCACACAATAATTTATTACTAACCCAGAAGGTGTATGACAAAGGAAACCCACTCCTTTAGGCTGCTACAGAATCTTTGGTGCAATACCAGATGTTTCAAACTGAGAAAGCCACAAAAACTTTCACAACAAAGCAGTCTTGGGGATCCAGAGGAATACCAGGTTCAAGCATGACTTCAGCACAGGTTTGACCAATCTGCTCATGCAGTATGGTGTATAACATAAAGCCTTGAGGTGAGGGACTAGTCCCTCTTATTAGAAGCTGTAGATATAGTGTGTACACTCATATATGAACAGGGTAGATAATGATTACTCACCTGTAGATAAGCTTGGTGAGTTACAGACATATAGTAAGCCTGAGCTGCATCTCTAAGGGTTTACACTCTGAAAAGCATCTGAAATTTTGAAAAAGACTCCAAATGGCCATGAGGGTATTTAATTTTCTTTTCAAGGTGTTGTGAATTTATGCTTAGATGCCTTTTTAGAAGACTGCATTTGACCCAATGGCCCATGATGGCTTCTTCAAAGCAAGTTACAGTCTATCAATCAACTTCTATTTAGTTCACAGATCATTGATACAATGGAATTTAACATCTGCTCAGGATCTATTATAGCCTTTCATGTCAATCTGGCTGTCAGGGATGTACAACAGATGTCAAAAATCTTCAAGAATAATTTTAATTTATATTTACTGACCATACACTAGTAGTAAGCCTTTATGCCCTAGCTTTTTCTCCAAAGGGTAAAGCCAAAATATCTTACAACCTGGGAATTAGAGCTGCCAGAACAAATTGGTCAACACAGTAAACATCAGATATATTCTTACGCTGTAGAAGCTTAACAGCATATTTGTTCAATAAATCCCTGCTCTTCTTTTCACTCCTACAAAACTAGCTAAACGTTTTGAATTTAAAAAGGGAACATTTTTTATTAAGACTTCACATTGGGCACCTGGTTTACAATCAGCTCTTAAAATGCTATCCTCTAAATGCTGTGGATGAATGAAGCTTCAAAAACTAAAAAAAAAATGTAGGGGTTATGTAAAGAAATAATCTTTATAGGTAGAAAAACAGTTTGTGGGGTCAGACATGTTATTCAAAATATGAAACATAAATACATACATAAAGTAATTGCTGGCAGAATGAAAAACCCTGAATCAATGAAAATAAGAAGTCAACTCTAAAGATCTCAATTGCAGCCCTGAAATTCAGCCCTAGAAAAATCACCTGAAATTTCAGACCTCTATATCATATAAAGATCATACCTTTTAAACTATCCAGGCTGTAATTTTGCGCATGAATTAAAATATGGAAGTGTTGCTACTAAAGCAGCATTCTGGTAAAGGATAGGTATCCACATTCATTCACTCAGACAGAGGATGGCAATACATCCTAAGTTACCAAATAGTAGAGAATGATACCATCCATCTCCTCAACACCACTTCCAGTAGATGCCTGTTAAGGTGAAAGCAGTCTTAGTCAAGAGCTGTAAACAAAAGCATTTAGGAAGCGGAATTTGGTGGCTTACATAAAAATCATCACACTTTTTCCCTCAGGTGTGTATGAGGCACAGAAAGGCTGGTCACATCTTCTAAGGTTTCCATTTGCTAGTAAGAAGCAAGCAACATGACCAGCTGGGCAATTTTAAATGGCCCTAAGATACACGGTTGGCTCTGTGCACCCTACTTGGGAGAAGGCAATAGTGCACCTGGCACCCACCACAGGGCTCTAGACTATAATAAAATCAGAACTCAGGAGAGGAGAATGTGCTTATCTTTTAGGTGTATCACTTACTTATTTGATTTAAACACTCAGTTTCTTTTGAAAAAAACCCCAAATATATTGGAAATTCAATTCATTGCTGGGAAATACCCCTTGCGGAGAAAGTGAAGATAACTTAGATAGCTAGGCCAATTTATTAGGAGAAAACTGCAAGCTCAGCCAGCATTGCCAAGAGGAGAACTTAGCCTCAGAAGAATGAAGTTAATTTGGGGCAAAGAGGAGAAAGGAAGGGGGAAAAATTACAGATTAGAAAGGCATTATATATTCTTGATACAAAATAGTAACTGGTAAATTTGAACCAAAATATATTCTTACAGCCAATGTCTTCCTAGTTGCAAGATCTGAGTGGACTGTCTGCAAAACTGAGACAAGGTATCTAAACAGATGTTTAGGACTAGGAAAGAACATCAACCCACATCAAAACATGTCACTTAAGAATAACACTAGCTATTAAAGAAAATTTCTGTGAGTTCCTATAAAAATTTCCAAAGTGTTTGCTCAAGTAGCTAGATTGCTATGGATGCATTACAAAAAGGCTGTTCTCTTTTCTGAGGTAAGAAGAACTGAGTTTTACACAGAAACTTTAACTTTTCTTTGCTTTGCTGTTACATCATTCTTGATCTAGAAGGCAAGAGAACATACCTGCTTAAAAATTTAACTGCTCTCCAAACTTACTCTAGCATAGGGAAGTTTCACCCAGACCTAAAATGGCTAGGCTCAAAAATAGGGAATATTCTAAACCATAGAAGCGAACTAAAGTAGACTGGTCTTTTCAGTATCAAAGCACAAGGAGAAATTATAAGAAACAACAGCTGAAGAATGCATCAAAACTTAGTATTCACATGCCTGTGCACAGGTGGATTGAAGCACTGAGTATCAGGTCGCTATTGGATCAGAGTAATCAGTCAGACATGTTAACTGAAATTGCCATAAGAAAGTATTCTTATGGTGGCAAAACATTAGTTGGTATGAACTCTATGAAATTCGGGCCTTCAAAACAAGCTAGGATCTCACTTTCCAGCTTGATATCTCTTTCTGGAGATGAGCTTTTGTATCCCTGTAAAATCAACAGGATGCTCTCTTTGTCCAACATTTACATGCCCTAAAAGGGGCAATGGTCTGGGATGAATCCAAGACTTTCATGGCAGCATTTTGTTTTGCACTAGCCACTACACTCAGCAGGTAGGAAACAGCCTTGATTAAGTTATCCATATTCCTTGGAGGTTTACTACTGCCTGGGCTCACTCTGCAATCCTCTAACCCCGACCAAGAGCAGTTGAACAGCTGAAAATAGTTCTGGATGTTGTATGCCATTAAGAAAGAATGATTGTCTTACGGCACAGAGCAGCAGCACACATTTAACTTGAGTAGCAAAGCTTTGGCCTCACTTTTCATTACATCAGTCTACCAGAAACAGCCAAGTGGGTTTACAGAGAGAGCTCTGATGCACAGACAGAAATCCTCAACAGGACACCAAGTCCTAAACTCTCAGTTTATATGTGTCTGTTGCTCCCTTTTAACTTGCTGTCAGCTTTCAGAGATGCCTACCAACTGAAAACTTTTCATTAGGGTTTTACAGCATGAATCAGAACCCAGACATACAAAACTGGGGCTGGAGCAGACAAGTCAGCAGCAAGAATAAATTTCTCCCTGAGCAAATGGAGTGATAGCTAGGCATTATGTACTACAAGATATAACAAGACAAGGAGTCACCCAGGACTGACCATGGCCTGTAAAGCTGACTTTCCAGAACTCCATCCTTCTTTCATAAGGATTCTCCATCCCACTTAACCAGGTTAGAAATACTTGTAACTCACTTACGCTATTTCTATTTTCTGCTTCATTGCAGGTAACATGGCTGAGCATCATTGTAAACACAAGGAAGTGCAACCGAGGAAGAGACTTTTTAAATGAAGAGCTACTCGGTGTTCTGATACAAGAATAGGATAATAAAACCATTATTTTCTCTCTTGTTACTTAGTTTACAGACCCACCCTGAGAGAAATTAACTCAGTAAAACAAGCAGATATGGTAATTTGATGAAGTGGATGAGTACAAGCATGTCACTTTTATGCAGTCCTGCATTTATCTAATCTAAAATTATTTCCAAAACACTTTTACCTTTTTTTTCCCCCTTATTCCTTTCATTTTTAAAGCAGGAAATAATGATCAGATATTACTTTAACTCCAAATACTATAACCGATTAAAGGAAACTCCGGGACACAGAGTAGGGTTTAGAAACTGCTAACCAAGAGAAATTCATTCTTAGGCTTCCCTGCAATATTTTCTGAAAGAATTTTCACGTATGTCATTAGGATCATTATTTCCTAAACACTACAGATATTAGCATCAGTATAATATATCCATTCTTACATCTTCCCATTTTCTGTCCATTCCTTTGCTTCAAAGCAAAGCTCTCATACTTAAAAGAAATAAAATTCTTCTCTTGTCAGCAAAGCACTCAGTCTTTTCCTTCAAATCCCTCTGTATAACCTACATTTTATGAAGATTGACAGTAGTGCTTTAAATGCTGTCAGTATCAGACTCTGTCTCACGATTTTACTCTTATCCTGTGTATCATACTCCTCTAAAAGCAGATTCTAAATTGCTTGGGGCTTCAAATTGCCTTTCTACTTTCCTTTATCTTGAATTGTTCAAAGGGCCAAGTGCTTCCCACCACAACTGGTTATTTTGTAGGAGTTATAGGACCACTTTCTGGCAGCTAGAAGAACAGCTGACAGGACTCTAGCCATGAACTAGGAATCAGCTGAGAACATAATAATCCAGCTCCATGTTTTCCATGCTAGTGGATTTAATCACTGGCATAGGACTGGTTACGTGGCATTTGGAAAGTAGATCAAGGTCAGCTTACGTTGTTCATTTTCAGAAAGCAATCTTGACAGGGTTGTGAGACTACTTTAATTTACTTCCATTTTTGTAGGATAAAATGAAAAAAAAATCCAGTGATTTTTAATTAGGAATCTCATATATTATCATGTCCTTAATATTATACAATAAATTGAAAAGTAAAAATGATAATCATAAAGTCCCAAAAGCAAAGGATCATGGCAAGTGAACTGAAACTGTGGAAAAAAAGAATGTTTGTAATAAATAGAGGGGGCGCATATTAACTTTACAACAGCAGAATATGGCAAAGACTGCACATTCAAGACTATATACAAAATGGATGTCTTGAGACACAAAAAAAGACAAACTTCAATCATGAAGTTTAATGCAATAAAATGTTCATCTTTAATGCAATAAAATGTTCATATTTTTAATAAATACAAATCTGTCTTTGGTGCTAATTATGAACTTCTTCCTATCAAAATATTCAACCTAACTCATCCGAGGAGTCCTGACTCTCTGAAACATACATCTCTCTCCACTGCTTTTGAAGTATCAGTATAGACCAGTAAGCTGTCTAATTGACAAATTTTTAATATAGAGAGCCTTCACAAACATAAAATGAGCCAATTTAAAACCTTGATAGCATTCACACTGAAGTGCTGATGAGCATACCTGAAATACAGAAAGCACAGGGTTTTAGAGAAGGTACCTTTAAGAAACTACTGAAATTATTTTTCCTTAGTGGCTTTTTATTTCAAGGACAGAAAAGCCATTTTATACTAGTTTATTTTTTCCATTAGCCAGGATATCACAAGGGCCTTGGTCTGCTTTTGTAGCAAAATAGCCACATTCTGAGGCATGGGAGCAAGCAAAAGCTGCTTTTAATCATGCTGTGATGTTCTTGTTGTTACAACATGGAAACATTCAGGCTTGATATAAGTGGCAATAGTCACATGGCCTTTGCCATATCCTAATGGAAGAACTACAGAGCTCTCTAGTGCACAAGTGAAGGTCCTTTTCCTTTGCCCTGATCTTCAGTGGGTGCTTCCCACAGGGTCTGGAAAGGAAGGGGTACTGAAGACCTAAGGTGGCACAGATAAAACTGGGAACGAAAATCTGGTTTAGAGTTTTCATGAACTGGAATTCAGAAGAAAGATTCGATTGTTTGGCCAAAGAAAAATACACACCTAATTACAAATTAAAGACTAAAATACATTTTGTTGTTGTTTGTTTGTTTTTCAATTGAAAGACACAGTAGAGGCAACTAAAAAAGAAGAAAAAGAAAAAAGGAGATATTATTGGGTCATGCTGCTCGAAGAGTAGCTGGAACACTGTGCATAGCAGCAAGGACTGCAGCCTCAAAGGAACCAGACAGCCCACTGCCAGACAAGCAGAACAGATACACCCCCATTTTCAGCACTTTGTTCATCTCATATTTTGCCTCACAGGAGAAGAGATTTAAAGCCTCAACCCTCAAGAACTGCAAGCTCTGAACCCCTAATCTATCTATAGCTATTCATAACAGAGTTTAACAGTCCCCTTGCAGCTGAGCATGCACCAATAAACTTCAAGCGCAAAAATATTTGGATATTTTGGAAGCTGGTCCAAATATACAAACTGTTATTTACTACAGAATCCAACACCTGTAAGGGATGCTGTAAGAAGTGTCTAAAACATGGATCAATATTTGAAGCTCAATATGCAAAGCTATTTTAATAGAAAAACTGTAATATAGCATAGAGGTAAGGAAAAAAGTTGATCAAGAGCTACATCTGAGATAAAAATTTACTTATCCTAAAAGAGAAAGGAAGCCAATAATGTTATAGTTTAACATTCTCTTTGATCTGTTTACAAGTTCACCATTTAATTTGCTTAAGCTTGAAAAAGGTGGGCAACGAAAAGAAAGGTTTTATGGTTCCACAGCAATCCAACTTCGAGACTTCTGAAAAAGTATTAACTTACATATTATAAATCTGTGTCTCTTT
>JAOEHY010009104.1:6159-18553 GCA_025447955.1 Psilopsiagon aurifrons
TGCAACACATAGCCTTTAATTCCCCAAAGACAGCCTCAAAAAGCAGAGCTCCAATGACATAATGTTTCTTTAAGAATGAACTGTGGCATATGTGGTGTGTGTATCATGCAATGTGAGTTTGTTATGGCAAGCCTGAATATCTATGGGGTGCAGGAGTGTTAAGTGATATATATATATATATATATAAGAATAATAAAAAATCAGACATAAAACATTCCAGAGCACAGTAGAGAATTGTTAACTTAGAAGTGACACTTCAACTTCTTTTTTTTTTACTTTTTTTTGTTTCAACTTCCTCTTATTATAAGCAGCCTTGCAATTGCTTCAGTTGAAAGAAATTATAGAAAATCCGCTCTCTGGTTTTGGTTTGGTTTTATTGCATGCTACATTCTTTGCAGCATATTTCTTCTTCCTGGTTTTACCTTTCCCCAGTGATAATCATTCTCTCTCCTATTTGCATGAGGTCTCCATGCAGCAAGAGGAGAAATGGGTTTTGATTCAGTGGTTGTTTTTTTTTTTTTTAAATGAGGAAATAGCTTATAAACTCCATCACCTTTTCAAGCTCTAAATATTGGCTGTTGAATCTGAGGCAGCAAAACAATCTGATTCCACTTAGAATGTGACTGTCTAAGGCTGCGAAGTAGAGAAATCTGCAAAAGAAATATTTACAGCCTAGTAACATACTCAGACTTTTTTGAAAGGATGGATCAATATGGCCTTATAGTCTGCTCTTTCTTAGAATTCAGATCTTATTTCCTGCATTTACTCCTGCTTTTATGCATATAAAACTCACATTTATGTTACCAATATTGCAAGTGTCAAAGCTGGCATATTGTTTTGTTCAAGATAGATATTACAGTGTGGCACTGTTGTATTTTATAAAGGTTTGCCATTTTAAGGCATAACCACCTACAATTCTTAATAGAAACTGTTTATTTGTTAGAAATCTGTTTGCATTTGTTGTTCATTAAGCATTACAGTATAATTGCTCTGACTGAACACTTGATAAATAATAGCCTGATCTATATTCTCATGTTTATTTCAGGTTTTTTTTTTTTTGTTTGTTAGTTTTGTTGGGTTTGTTTATTAGGGTTTTTTTTCCAATCATAGAGATCTCCAATTCTGTTAACTCTTCATTTCATTTTGCAACCAGATGGTTTTCCTATGAGTATGATCACTGGGGACATGTTCATCTGGTTGAAGAAGGCTAGATATAGCATTCAGAAGCCAAAATGGTTAGTCTGCAGTTCACCAGATGTGGCTAGCGGAATTTTTCCTTCTTAGGACACTTCATATGTTTCAAAGCCTAGAAGCTGGGTCAGTGAAGTCTGTGAGAATCTTTCCAAATTGGGCTTTGACCTTAGGGGTCTGATCTGTAATCATGAGCAAAATACAAACTACAGGCAACTTTGAAACAGCTGCCAGTAGAGCACTGACTAGGCTTGAATAGCCTGTGGGTATCTGAAGCAGTTGTGTCTTTCACCCTGTGTCCACATGGAGTTGGGGACTCAGCTTTTCTCCTGTTCTGAGCCCAGCTCAACAGCACAGAGATGCTGTTGCTTTCTAGGTCAGCCTTTATGAGAGTTTTATATGAATTATGGAATAGTTTTGTGAGGCCACAACTGTGATTACAGGTTTAATGATGCTTTAAACAAACAAAAATGTAATGACTTTCATCTGTGTAAAAACAGGAGCTTCCTGCAGGGAAACACCAGTAAATGTGACTTCGCGGCAGGGGCACAGACATGGCTGCCAGCCAGCAGTAATCAGCACACAACATAGACCTTGTGTGTTAACTTAATTATAGCACAGTGCAAGCAGCAGCTAGATAGTTTACTGTGAGGAATCACTGCCAGCGTGGCACAGAGTCCATGCATTTAAAAGTTACCCATCTGATCCATGGCTTTAGGTAGTGAAAGGCTAGGACTTTCACAGCCAATTTAGCTTTGTACTATGACTTATACCAGTATCACCTTTGTCAAGGAAGTTTAGATGGCCATGAGAGCTTTGGAAAGGTACTCTAACCTCTCCTGTATAACAGAGTATTAGCTATAATTGTGTTTGCATAGAAAAGTCTGATTTACAAGACTCAGACTTTCGTTTGATTTGGTTACTCAGGTTTTAGTTGCAAATCAGGGGATTGTTTGCTTAGACCATGGTATTTGATTTGGGAGGCCAGGACTACTGGAAGCAGATGGGGCCAGTCTGACAAAGAAGGGGAAGAATTGTTTTGGCAGGAGATTTGTCAGGCTGGTCGAGGCAGATTTAAACTGGATTTGTTGGGGAAGAGGTGCACTGATCCATCTCAAAATTATCAGTCTGATGTCAGTACCTGTAATGAATGGAGTGATGCAGAGCTGCTGGAGTCAATGAGTCAGATTTATTCAGAGCTCAGCTCAGATGCCTATATACAAACACTTATAGTATGGGTAATAAAAAAGAGCAATTAGAGATGTGTGCACATCTACAGGGATATGATATCATTGGCATCATGGCAACATGGAAAAGAGAAGATTGCTTGGAGACCTAATAGCAGCATTCCAGTATCTGAAGGAGGCCTGCAAGGATAACAGATAGGGACTCTTCATCAGGGGCTGTAGTGATAGGACAAAGGGTATGGGTTTCAACTTAAACAGTGACAGATCAGGTTAGATATAAGGAAGAAGCTCTTTACTGTAAGGATGGTGAGGCACTGGAACAGGTTACCTAAAGAAGTGGTAAATACTCCATCACTGGTGGTGTTCAAGGTGAGGTTGGTCAGAGCCTTGGGAACACAGAATCATAGAATCATAGAATAGTTAGGGTTGGAAAGGACCTTAAGATCATTCAGTTCCAATCCCCTGCCATGGGCAGGGACACTTCCCACTAAACCATGCCACCCAAGGCTCCGTCCAACCTGGCCTTGAACACCGCCAGGGATGGAGCATTCACAACTTCTGTGGGCAGCCCATTACATGGTCTAGTGTGAAGTGTCTCTGCCCATGGCAGGGAGATTGGAACTTGATGATCTTAAGGTCCTTTCCGACCTTAACCATTCTATGATTCAATGAATGTAGAAAGTCCTGTGAGTGTTGGACAGCCTGTTACAGCAGAGTCCTGTGCTGGTTCTTCAACTAACTTCATGCAATAAGATAAAACAAGCCAGTAGCTTACTCTGCAGTTGTTCAGTGCTTCAGGTATGCACACAGCCTTTCCATATGCTTTGTCTTTCTGATTAGGCAAAGTAGGTGTCATGAGAACACTTTACTTCAAGTCTCTTTGGTAACCAAAATTTCATAAATGGCTAAGAGAAACCGGGGAACAAGCTTAGCATTTTCAAAGATGGAAACTTGTCTTTGATTAAACTTTGAATTTGATGAATTAGTATGGTAATGAATGTCCTAGGTTATATTTTGTAGTTATTTGCATGACAATTTGTCACTTCAGATATTCCATTGAGTTTAATAATGTTTCTGCTGATCTTTTCAAAAGGGGGCTCAGGTAGCAAGGGGTTTGTGTTCTGTGTAGATCTTGGCTATGTGATCTTTGTGACCGCAAAAGATGGTGTAGTTAAGATAATGAAACCCATTTCATTTCCCTACTCCCTAAGTTTAAGGATCCCACACAGTAGTCCACTGTTCATGATTTTAGCATGTGCTATACTCTGAGGTTAGTATTATAGTCTCTGGCTTGTGGTTGGAGAGGTAGCGGTTTAGGGCAATAGCATGTCTTGCTGAAGATCACATAACAATTTGCTTGCATAGTGGGGACTGCAACTTGTAATTTCATGACAGCAGTTCCTCAGTCTTGTACTTGCACAGAGACCCTTAGCTTGAGAAGTTAGTTCCAATAAAACACCAGATGAAACGCATGATTGTTCATGCAAGTTCATTTTTCTGTGAGTCTAGTGCTTTCTCAAAGGAAAGGAAAGATGGCCAGGAAGTTCTGTCAGACTGCTTTGGAAAACATGTATTACCAGAAACACCTGAACAGCACTGGAGTTTAGGGCATGTCTGTGCTCTGTAGTGGAGCAGAGGCAGTTATTATAGGTGTCAGCTCTACAAATTTCCAGTTCTAGTGCTAGCTTAAACATGTCTACATCACAATCCCATTAACTAGTGTATTTAATACTCCAAATCATTAATTGCAAGAAGACTTAGGCTCCTAAATCTCAAAAATGTTTCTGGAAACAGCTGGTTTCCTGCCTGCAAAAAGGGGATGTGGACTATTCCTTTGCAGTTTGTGTTTATGCAGCAAGGAGCAGGCCTATTGTTACGTATCCTTACATCAACTGGGGACTCTACAAAGAGATTAGTTCTCTTTTATGCTACTTGCAGTTCTAATTCAGCTCCAAAAGGAGGAGCCTTAAATTTTATTTGCGGTTATTTTTCTCCTTTTGAGTAGTTCCACTAATGACCCTTGTTAAGATCATGATAATCTTATCTTTGTTGTGAAAGTGTGAAACTTGCTCTGAGATTATGACCTTATCACTATGCTGTCTGGAGAGACATCAGACTTGCAGTCACAGACCATATTCCCTATTTTTGCTTGTAAAAGAAAGGGCAGCTAATGGCATCTTCTGCCCTTCAGAGTTTACACCTGCAGCACTTTGGTATAATGTGTTGTAATGTTTCTTCCAGGGATTTGTATCATGTATGGAGCGATACCGAAGAACTGGGCAGGAGCTGTATGCCTCTTTCCACAAGAACCACATACAGGTAAAGAACAGGAATGTTGTGTAACAGCTTTCTGTTGCTGAAAGGATGATCTTGGACTACCCTGAGAAAGTGGGCATTTCAAAAGTGAGATGAGTAGTATGTCCAAAGGAATGCTAAGAGTCTATGAGTCAATACTCCCATTACTGATATCACCACTGAGGTGTGATATTGCATCACTTACCAATCAGATTCCTCACTTTATCTTAAGAAGCCTTTTTTCTTTGTCTTAAATAAATTATTCTACTCTCACAATGGCAGAAAAGAAAGTTAGAACTTTGACCTTGTTTTCTTAGTAGCCAGTAAAACTTTTCAGGAGGCTTCAATCACACAGCCATTAATGAATATGGTTGTTGCCATTTGACACAAACATTAACCAGATAAAAATGGAGTGATGCTGTTCTCCTGGGTCACTGCTTTTGAGTTGGAAATGTAATGAAAGCAGCCATTTTCAAGGTGGCTGAGGTTTACAACATGCTTATGTTTGTCACTGTATCTTTGCTTAAGTAGTAGCACCTTAGACAGCACACTTTCAGTGGTCAGCTGGACCTGTATTTTCTGGGTGTGCATACCTCCCTCTGTAGTAGTCCTATGGCTAGGGCGAATATAGTATAGTAAATACAGTAAATATAGTAAATATATATTTATTTACTATTATATAGTAAATATAGTAGTCCAGTAGGTTGGGTAAATTCCTCTGAATCACTGGAGTGGTGCCACATGGGAGGAGGGAAGTGTGCAAAAGATCGCACAAGGTGTTTCTGTCCCACAGATGCTACAGTGTGGTTACAGCAAAGCAGCCAAGGACTGGATGGTACTTGAGGAACAGCTTTTCTATGGAAGGGGCCCATGGAGAGATGCATCACGATCATTAGAACCACGATGGATTCTTGATTGTTATGAAGGGCCTTCACGAATGAGGAGGAGGATTCAACTTGTAAACACCCTAGCAACAAGGACGCGAATGAAGAGTGAGGTAGAAAGCATTTGGCAGAGGCACACAATTTTTGTAGCTGGTGGCCTTTTTCCTCTGGTTCTCGTCACCTGACTCATCAATATGCTGTGACATGCATAGAGAACCTACTGAACAGGTCTGGTTTTGAGAGACTAAGAGGAGCTGCAATGTGTTAAGCAGCCACAGAATTATTTTTCCTGCTTTCTGTTATAAGATCTCCCCAGACAGATGAGAGCATAACCCGAGCATTCTTTATGTCTTGTAATCTCATGGACATAGCACTTCCCAATGTATGCAACAGAGCCCAGTTAGAAGGCTGCACTGTCCTGTTGGTTTTATGTTTCTTAGGGAAGATCAGAAAAGGGATTAGAGTGGTTTGAACTAAGCATTGAAATGTGTACGTGGGGTATTTACTACTGTCTGTCTGTTGAGTGTCAAAGTGCCAAATCCTACCAACCTACCAAATGCTTAAGCATTTTAATATTATCAGGAAGTTCCCATCTCTAGCAAATTTCCAGCTTTCATGTGAAGCTTGGATTCTGGCAGTTTTTTGTAGGGTCTTCTTTGAAAAGACAATATTCCTTTTGCCTAACTGTTGCCATTTGTTCCTACATTTGATAGTTCCTTTGGGTCTTTTCAAATAAGTTTATTTAAATTTCCAAGGCATATATTTGCAACATAGTTCCAAAACCATGTTTTTCTCTGTAACAAGGTTCTGAATTATGTTTACCTTTCTGCATATCGCACTCTAGTCATACCTAATCTCTTTTCAGGTTCTCATAGGAAACAGAAATGAAACAACTTCCTCTGCTGAAGTGAATCCAGGTAATGTTTTAGGGCTAAAATCACATCATCAAAAGGGTAGACACAAACAGACGAACAGAATAAGAGTTAGCGTATGGAGTTCTAGGTCAGAATTTCATCAAATGAAAAAGCCCTTGTTGTCATTTCTCTGGATTAAAAAGTCATTATAACATCAGGTGGAAAACCAATGCAATTGTTATAGGTGGTGTATAAACTGTCTTCAGAATTTGTTCTCTCTTGTTGCCACCAGAAGGATCTCAAAGCAAAAAAGTTATCTTGAAATGAAAGTGTTGAGCATTCTTGGCCATCTGGAAGACTTCCAGCTGCTTAAACTCAGAAGGAAAAGTGTGAACTTTCCCCTTGGTTTTAGTGGACACTCCAGTTCTATCTCTGAAACAGCATTTAAAACCAGGTGATAGATGGCTCAGAAAAGTGGTAATGGGAAATGTAACTTTCCAAGAATGTGAAAAAAAAGGTGGTGAGTGGAAGGAAATCATCAAGAATATTAATATATCAAATTGTTATTTAGCATTCAGAGTAGCAGCAGATTTTTCAAAATATGATCATTATCATAGAATCATAGAACAGTTAGGGATGGAAAGGACCTTAAGACCATCTAGTTCCAACCCCCCTGCCATGTCCAGGGACACCTCCCACTAAACCATGCCACCCAAGGCTCTGTCCAACCTGGCCTTGAACACTGCCAGGGATGGAGCATTCACAACTTCCCTGGGCAACCGATTCCAGTGCCTCACCACCCTTACAGTAAAGAACTCCTTCTTCATATCCAATCTAAATGTCAACACTTTTCTTTTTCCAAGGCCAGGTTTTCTGTTACATGAGATATTAAAAGAGGATATCGTGGAGTGAAATATGGTACAGAAGTCAATAGCTAAGGTAGGGGGGGAAGACCCCAACACTGGGAAAGAACTGTAGTTTGGAAATGATAGCCAAGTCTAAGGCTGTGGATTTCAGCCACCTTTATGGCTGCTTCACATCAAGCTTCTAGTGTATGTAGTTTAAGCTGTTGGAAATAGGCAGTGCTGTTGTATGCTTTGTATTGTGATAGGGCCTAGCAGATGAGTGAGAATAGAGCTCATTGTTAAACAAGACTGAAGTGCTATGTAGTTTCTGTGTGAAAGTGATTACACTCTACCCCAATAGGAAGGCTGATCATGCCTTCCTTAACTGTGTGCCCTACATAAAGTTGCAAAACCTGGACACAGCTTGGACAAGATATGAGTGGACTGTCTCTCCTTGGGTTCTTTTCAGATCCTGCTCAGTGCTTGTTCCCAAAAGACTACCATTTTCAGTTTCTCTTCATTTTTTAATCATCGGTGATTATAAGAATTTAGGTTGAATTATGACTGATTGCAGCTACGTGGTTTTAGTTCCTTGAGCTAAGCATTGTTCCTTAGCAGTAACAGATTCTACTTCTTTCTTGCCTGTTTTTTTTCAGAAAAATAATGCTATTTCCCAAGGTAGAACAGATTGAGTTAAAGTCTAAATTGCAAATGCTTTTGGTGTCATCCTGCTGTCACTAAAACTGCAATCTCTTTTATACTGATATAGGAGAGCTGACATTAAATGGAGCAGAAAGGGAGATAGATAAGAAGGAATTGGATTGTAACCAGCTAACATTCTTCCCTGCTCTACATGAAAGTTTCCATTCAGAAGACTTCTTGGAACTGTGTGTGGAGAGACAAATTATATTGCAGGAGTTCTCAGAGAGTGAAAAGGTAGGAAATATGAACTAGAAAATTTTCCCTGGAGAGATGGCATTTTAGAGGGTGAGTTGGATGTGGAAGCCTGCCTGTTCCTTTCCATTTGGGGTTCAGGTTTATTTGGGCTACAGTAAGCATCATCACTGTTTCCTAAAAGCAATCACAACATCTCCTATATGGACTTATTGTTGAAAAGTATTTAACATTAACTCTTTGAAGTAACAGAAAAAAATCTTGGCATGTGACCAAAGTATTCTCATACCTGTGAGGCAGTTATCTGAATTTGCCTAAGACATGCAAATTATGTGACTGAGAATTCATGTTCTGCTTCCCCACCTTTACTCATGCTCAGAACAGTGCTTGGATCAGATTTATACTTCTTTTCATTACCTCTAGAAAAGTATGCCAGTTTGCATAGGCTGCTAGTTCAGTAATGTTTAAAGCTCTTCCTGCTGAATACCAGAACATATTTTCCTCCTCTCTTCATATGCCTTTTTCTTCTCTGCTCCTCCATGTGTACTGGAAAGATCTGATTTTTTGCAGTGTACCTGTTTTATCGAGTGGCATCATTAGCCCAAGAGTTAGCATCCCAAAGTAGAAGCCGAGGGTCAGACTTGAAGTATTTAAACTCAGCCATCACAGTGCTGTGATAATGATACAAATATATCAAAGTAATTATTTTTTTTTTATGTCTCAATGCCATTGCTATATTTTCTTTATGCTTTGCTAATGTCCAGGGGTCACATTTATGTTGTCTAACATGAGGGCTTCATCCTGCTATTACAGCTGTTGCTACACTGTCTGTCTATATAGCATAATTAATTTCCCTGCCCCTCCTCCTTTTTTTCTCCTCACCTCCTTCTCTCCAGCAGAAGGAGACAGGCATGAAAATGTAAGGCATGTTTTCCATGCACTGATCTCATTTTGAGCCTTAAGGCTGTCTGTCTCTTCTCCATGTAACTCCATGGGAAGCCGTCAGAAACGCGAGGCATGTTTTTTTCCAGCAGCAGTCACCATGCTGCCAAGCTGACAGAAGTATTAAAAAAGGCAGTAGGGGGTGACATTAGCTGTCCTGCACTCACTTAGTGCACTGCGATCCTGCCTCGTGAATGGCTGCCTTGTGGGCTGTTTGCACTTTAAGCAGGCGACTGGAACCATCTTACCTACTACACTGCACGGGAAAGTCATTGTGATGCTTTGGCAGATACTAGATTGATTTCTGTAACACAAGGGTAGCTCTTGTCTGGAAAGTGGTAGTTGTTTTATAATGTTACCCAGTACTATTTTTTCGCATTGCTATTAAGCAGACACTTTTGTACATATTCAGATACATGAGACGGCTTTTTTGCAGAAGCAGTAGGTCAAACGTTATTGATGTTGTTGGTTCAGAGTCTGCTCCTCAGAAAGTTAAATATGAAGAATATACAGCTGCAGGTGGGGTATACTTATTGCTGATATCATCTAAACTTTCCGTTTATATTACTTGAAAAATAAAGCATAAAGCATTTCTAGGCATTCCTGTGAAAATAAATTTAAGTATTCAAACAATATGAGTTTACCACTTGGCCTGCAAGAGAAAGGGATTATAAAGGAGAAAGCAAATGGATATAATTTGAGTATAGGCTAAAGGATGATACTGAGTGGTTAATCGCTGAGAGAGTGTGGGCTAATCATGTGAGGAAGCAGTCATACTCTGCAAGTTTGAATATCACCCAGACCATGCAAAAGAGGCCTTTAAAATGTGTCCTCTTTTTTCGTCCCATTATAAAAGCAGTATCTACCTATAGACTAATGTATTTCCCAGATTTCAAAGTCAAACACTCTAAATTTAGAATATGCCATAAATCAATAAATTAATGTCAGATCTGTGCAATTACAGTACTCAATGACATATTGTCTTGCTCATTTTATTGTAAGACTATACATTCTACTTTACCAGTACAAAGAGTGAAAGGCACGTGTATCCAAATCCATACCTTCAAAGTAGTATTTAGGTGCATTAATCATAAATCTGTCTCTTCTAGACAGGATCTTTGTAATATATATAACTAGCTTCTGTGTTCTGCAGCTAGCAGGAATGCTATAGACTCCAGTCATCTTCCTTACACAGAGTTAATATATCACTGAAGTATGTCCCTTCTGAGTAAACACTATGAAAACATAGTATTTATTCCTGTAGTCACATAGTAACATAATACATATACAAACGGGCTGAATTCAGGCTGACATCTAAGGATATGATTTTGCAATCATAATAATACTTCTTTTAATTGTGTGTCATTCCAAAGCTGAAAAACAGAAGCCTCTATCAGACCTCCCAGGAATAACAGACTAATGGCAGCGATGGAGGCTCAGGGCAGTTGCTTGCAGACTGGAGGAGAATGGTGGGCCTATAGCTGAGCTTGTTTCTTCACCTCCTCCTGTACAGATGGGTCCAGCAGGGACTACTTGTGAAAGCTGGGCAAGAGGATTTTTCATGGTATGCCTGGGACAAATGTGACTTTGACCTCAAAGCTGGGTATTGAGTCATGTCATTGCTGAATGTTTGGAACTGGTGTTGTAGTTACAGTAAAGTGGTATCTATGGTATTATGCCCAAAGCACAAGGAGGTGGTTTTATTTCTGCACACAAGTTAATGTATCAGGATATATCAGACTGCAGGTGCAGATTTACAGATTGTTTCTGTTAGGGCTGTCTCTTCAGAACTTACTGAGCTGTCATACTCTGCCTGCTTGGTTATAGTTTTTGCTGAGAAGTATTGAAGTTATAGTATGTGAAGATTATATTTTGCATTTATCTTTAGTGTACTGAGACTGCACACACCATATGCACGGAAGGAGATGTTACAAAACACGTGTTGCTGTTGAATTTTGCAAGAGAAATGCAAATAGGATCCTGTCCTGGCCTAATCTATCAACACGCCAACCAAAAGCAGAGCCAGCTCTTTAAATAACACTAGCTTACCAGCAGGGACAGGGAGATTGGATTCCTATGTCTGCAATCTGAGCCTCCAAGTGTGAGATTGCCTCCCTGGTCTTTACAAGCCTAAAGAAATCCTGCCAGCTTGTTAATGTGTGGTTAGCATGTAATAGATGAAGAAAGTGCTGGAAGGCTTGGGGAATGGTTTTGGTGTAGAAATTCTGAATTTTGAAAAAAAGTGAATCTCTGTTTGCCAGCAAGTCATTAGAGGCTAAGAAATCCAAGCAGCTGGGGTAGTGAATCTGAAGTTAACAAGAGGGCATGGCCTAGTAGAAATCTGGGCACAATGCCTTTCCTTGAAAGAGAGACTGGAGAGATCACAGGAGATGCCAGGAGCAATAATAGAATGGACTATCATAAATCGGAGAGAGTGGGATCCATGACTGGGAGAAAGGAGCTGATTAAAGAACAGGCTCAATTGAAAGAGGGAGCAGCGATAAAGTTCTGCATTTAGGACTGGTGGAATGATGTAAGGGGTCTGCATCCACTTGATGGAGCCAGTGTTTTTAGGAGCATCAGCATTTCCCTCTGCACTTCTTAGGAAGTGAAATGCAGAACACCAAAGCAGGCTGTTTTCATGGGAGCACTCTGAAACTTCATCTCAGCGTGAGATGTAGCAGTACAGAACTTTACGCATGCTGACATGCAGTAGGAACAGAGCCTAGCTTTGTGGTCAAAGCAAAGATCTCAGAAGCCAGGTCCTTATCACAAAAAGTTTTGCTTTTCTGTGTCTTAGTTTCTCATCTTCCCTCCCTGTTGAGGAGCAGATGTTGTGATGGCTACTCCACTGCAGGAAAAAGTGCTAAGCAATAGTAAGGGTTTTCTGTGTGAAACTCTGCCTGTGTTCAAATGGGAGCATATGAAGAAGGACATAATGTGGCAGATGATTGCTCCTCTGACTTGCTCTATCTGGGTTCCTGCTGTAATAGAGAAGATACTGGGAACCGCTTCCCCAGCCTGTGCTCCTCCACCCCTACCACAGCTCAGTGAACAACTTTTCTAGTAGGTGCAAAGGACAGAGTCTGACTCATGCTCTAAGAGTCACCAAAAAAAGCCAAACCCAGAGCATCCTTAGCTGGATCTCTGCTCTTCTGGATGTGCTCCTTCGCTACACTACTTTGTTCCATACTTATACTTCGCAGTATTCTCCCCTCATATCTGCTTCTGGGTTGATTTGGGTTTTTTTGTTTGGTTTTTTTTTTTTTTGTTTGGTTAGGGGTTTTTTGCTGTTATTTTTT